>PVLC010035050.1:0-16620 GCA_004027655.1 Graphiurus murinus | reverse complement strand
CCAATAGGTGTTAGGCCTTCCAGGTGATGGGTTTTTATTTTAAGGGGTGTTTTCTATAAGTTCTTCTGAATTGAAGGGTTCTGTCCCTTCCCTCCTTCCTCCTTTCTTTTTTTCCATTTTATTTCCTCTTTGCATTTTAGCTGTGTTCCCCCCTTCCCCCCGTACTTTAGAGCCAGAAAGAACAGAATTCAGATTCCTGGATTTGTCACTTAGTAGTTTTGAAACCTAGGACAAGCCATGTCACTTTCTTGGGCTCTGACTTCCTTATCTGGAAAATGGTGGCAGACCACTGGAGGGCAATGAGGCCTAAATGAGATGCAGCTTGTGAAAAGACCCAAGAACACCTGAGCTCAATACACGGGAGCACTCCGCCTCCTCCACTCCGCCCTCCCTGGGCCCTGCCTTCCTGCCTTCCTGCCTTGCTGTGCAGGGAGCGGGGAACTGAAAGGCCAGCACACCTGCTGCCCCCTGGAGAGTTGGGGAGCCCAGTTGGGGACGCAGGGACGTACAGGCCATTTTAAAGCGCAACTGATGCCGTCTCCAGCACACTCCAGCCCAAATAGGCATTAGTGCCCGAGAGTCTCCTAAGCTAAGCAGACAGAAGCGCACAGGAACTCCTAAGGAAGCCCTACCCCATGGGCGCTGCTCGAGCTTCTGCGGAGCCCGGCTGTGAGCCAGCGAGGCCCTGAGGAGGGGAAGAGGCCGTGCTGGGGCCTTTGCGCTCTGCCCCCAGGCTGCGAGCTGCGGGCATCGGCTCAGGTATGACCCAGGGCCTCCTGTTTGGTGACAGGGATTTCAGCTCTGGATGTTTTGCCCTTTGGGGCTTCAGGGGTTGGGGTCCAAGAACACACATAATTGTGTTTCTTCTAGGCTCTCTCATTCCCAGCTGGGCTTTTGGTGTTTGATTTTGTTCTTTGATATTCAGGTATTAGCAAAGATACACATATTATAGAGCTACTTCAGGTATAAATCATTTTTTTTTCCAGGATGAGGTGTGTAGCTCAGCGGTAGAGGGCTGGCTTAGCATCTAGAAGACCCTAGGTTAGAATCCCAGCACCAAAATAAATTATTTTCTTCCTAGAAGGTGACACAGGATACTAATGTTGGTAGTTATTTTGAGGAAGAAGTTTTGGGGGCAAGTGGGAGTTTTCATTTTGTACCTTTCTGTGCTGTTTTGGAAAAAAAAATTCATTATAAACGTGTGTGTGTGGTGCTAATGATTGAACCCAGGGGGCATTCTACCTCTAAGCCCAGCCCTATTTTATTTTTTATTTGGAAACAGAGTCTCAGTAGTTGAGGCTGGCTTCAAATCTGCAATCCTTCTGTCTCAGCCTCCCAAGTACTGGGATTACAGGTATGTGCCACCACACCAAGCTTATGTTTTTTAAAATTACCTTTTTCAAGGTACAGCTTATATACAGTGCATGTACACTTGTATGTTGCCACCACAAGGGAGATGTGGAACATTTCTCTCGCCCCAAAATTTCTCTTGTGCCTCTTCCCAGTTCCTGTCTCTCCCTCTGCCCCAGGCAACCACTGATCCAATTTCTCTGTGGGCCATTTTCATTCCTTCTTTATGCTTTTATGTGATAAAGGGGGAAAACATAACTTGAATTTTAGAAAGTAAAATGTGCAGGGAGGCAGGCAAGGTTCAGCTCCTCACTAGCCACCAACCTAGAGGTGTGGGTGAAACTGGCAGATACTCCTCCTGTGGGGAGGGGCGCTGGGGAGAAAATACTCTGGAGGAGGCTGTTTAAAAGGAAGTTGGAAGCCGGGCGTAGTGGCGCACACTTGTAATCACGCTTATAATCCCAGTACTTGGGAGGCCGAGACCAGAGGATCATGGGTTCACAGCCAGCCTCATCTACTTAGTGAGGCCCTTTGCAACTTAAGACGCTCTTTATTTTTTTTTTTGCGGTACTGGGGATTGAACCCAGGGGCATTCTACCTACGAGCTATACCCCCAGCCCTATTTTTTATTCTTTATTTTGAAACCGAGTCTCACTAAGTTGCGGAGTGCCTCACTAGGCAGCTGAGGCTGGCCGCGAACCCGGATCCTCCGGTCTCAGCCTCCCGAATGCTGGGATTACAAGCGTGCGCCACCACGCCCGGCAAGACGCTCTTTAAAAATAAAGACTAGCCGGGCATGGTGGCACACGCTTGTAATTCCAGTACTTGGGAGACTGAGACCTGAGGATCAGGGTTCGAGGCCAGCCTCAGCTACTTAGTGAGGCCCTCTGCAACTTAGTGAGACCCTGTTTCAAAATAAAGAATAAAAAAATGGGACTGGGAGTGTAGCTTGGAGGTAGAAAGCCCCTGAGTTCAATCCCCAGTACCGCAAAAAAAAAAAAAAGAATAAAAAATTTGCCTTGGGGTGTAGCTAATTCGCCTGGGGGTATAGCTCAAAGGTAGAATGCCCCTAGGTTCAACCCCCAGTACCACAAATAAATAAATAAAAATAAAAGGAAGTTGGATGTTTAAATAACTTTGTGTGTGGTACCTGGGATTGAACCCAGAGGCATTTTACCTCTGAGCTACACTCTCAGCCCTTTTTTAATTTAATTTGGTTTTGAAGTAGGGTCTTGCTAGGTTGCTGCGGCTGTTCTCAAATCTAACATCTCCTGACTCAGCCTCCCAAGCACTGGGATTATAGGTGTGCACCACCACATCCGGTTTAAATAACTTCTTAAACAGTGGAAAATGGAAGTAAATGTACCATGGGAGTATGGATTATTTACTCATTTTTTGCGCTTTTGTTTTCTGCCATGTGCCTATTATTTTTATAGGATGAGTTCATTTAAAATTCTTTAGTCTCTCCCCTTCATTAAGGAGAAATTGATAGCAGATGTCAGTAATAGTACAAGAGTTGAGGAGAAGCGTGTGCAGCCCCCAAAGCTAGAGAATTTACCTAAAGCAGAGTTAAGAGGTTTGGTTCCTGTGTGGATGGAGAAGTAGCTTTAAAATCACTCTGCAAAGGCTTTTAAGTGTTACCTTAGTACAAACAAAATAAGGTGGAATGGCGGTGCTATGTTTAGAAAGTCTGGAGGAGCTGGAGCTTGCTAAATGCTTTCTTTTGTTTTCTGACAGTGAACAGGTACTGCTGAGTAGCAGAGCATAGGAGGTGTAAATAAGCAGCTAGAAGCATCCTGTTATCATTTCACAAGATGGGAATCACTGGGTGCTTTTTTTTTTTTTTTTTTTTTTGTGGTCCTGGGACTCAACCCAGGAGTGTTCTACCTTTGAGCTACACCCCCAGCCCTATTTTATTTTGAAACAGAGTCTCGCTGAGTTGTGGAGAGCCTCACTAAGTTGCTGAGGCTGGCCACGAACCTGCAGTCCTCCTATCTCAGCCTCCCAAGTACTGGGGTTACAGGCACTTGGTACTCTCTTTAAAGTACAGATTATTAGGCCTTACCCCAGACTTTTTGGATCAAGTTCCAGGGGATTCGAAGGAAGTTTGAAGAAACACTGAGTAAGCATATTGTTTCAGGTACTTTGCATACTCCTAAGTACAAAGATCATGGTGAATTTTTCTCCATTCGAACAAGGGACAAATCTTGTTTCTGCACATGCTGGGGATTGAGCTCTGGGCCTGAGAGAATTCATTTTAATTTATTTGATTGTGACTTGGGGCCTGGCCTCGTCAAAAGGTGTGAATATATGTATTAGGACTCTTGCATAAGGTACCTGGATTTTACAGGTCCTGAGAGTTCAGTGTGTGTCTTAGTGAGGTGCTAAAATTTTAAGGAGCGACTTCTGCTCTTTACATTTGGTGTTTTTTTTTTTTGTTTTTTTTTTTGTAAGACTAAGAGAATGCAGGGCTCATTGTGGAGACACAGTGCATCTGTAATACTGGGAACCGAAATGCATAAGCCAGTCTCAAAGTGAAAAGTTGTATGTTTTATATGTGGAAGCTAGGGAGAAATTGGGAAACAAAGGAGACTTTAGATAAAGGAGGAGAGATTCCACTAAAATAGTGGAAGAGGATCAAGGGAGGGAGGTAGATTTGAGGAAATAGTTCACATAATGCTATGTTCACATTCACAATGATCAACACAAATCTCAAAACATGCACAGGGAGGAGGAGGGAGCAGGGTGGGATCCGGAGGGAAACACCAGCCCCTGTGTGTCTGCGTAGTCATCTCACTCCCAACCTCCTCATTATGCTGTGTAATTGCAGTGCGCCAGTAAAAAATCTATCCTGAGCTGGGCGTGGTGGTGCACACCTGTAATCTCAGTACTCGGGAGGCTGAGACAGGAGGACTGCAGGTCTGAGGAAAGCTTCAAGCAGTGAGGCTCTCAGCCACCTCGCAAGACCCTATTTCAAAATAAAATAAAATAGGGTTGGAGGTATAGCTTGGAGGTAGAATGCCCCTGGGTTCAATCCCTAGTAACACACACACATACACACACACACACACACACACACACACACACACACACGTGATAGCTCACAATTTAAAAAAAAAGCAGAAATGACTGGGTTTCAGATTGTTTAGAATATGTGAATTGTATCCTGGTTACAGTTTTTCTTGTGGTTTATTTGGGATATGTTTTCACAGTATAGTTTAGAGCTGAGTACTTTTGCAAACTTTTAATTGTTGTTTTATTCATTTAATAATTTGAGAAAATCTTATGAGCTACTCACTGCATCATGGATAAATATAAATAGTTTAACCTGTGTCTTGTCCTCTAGAAGCAAGAGAATTTTTTTTTTTTTTTTAATGATACTGGGGATTGAACCCAGAGGCAGTCTACCTCCCAACCATACCCCCAGCCCTTTATTTTTTGTTTTGGAACAGGGTCTTGCTAGGTTGCTAAGAGTTTTGTTAAATTGCTGAGGCTGGCCTTGATCCTGAGATCCTCTTGTCTTAGCCTCCCAAGCACTAGAATTACAGGTGTGCGCTACTATACATGGCTTCAGGAGAGATTTTTAAGATCTTTTTTTTTTTTTGCGGTACTGGGGATTGAACTCAGGGGCATTCTACCTCCGAGCTATACCCCCAGCCCTATTTTTTATTCTTTATTTTTGAAACCGAGTCTCACTAAGTTGAGGAGTGCCTCACTAGGTAGCTGAGACTGGCCGCGAACCCGGATCCTCCGGTCTCAGCCTCCCAAATTACAAGTGTGCTGGGATTACAAGCGTGCGCCACGACGCCCAGCTTTAAGATCATTTTAAAGTAATCACAGCACACAATCTGATCCTAGAATTCATTTGGAAATGCCAGTGACCCAGAGTAGCCAAAACAATAGATGAAGAACGTTGGAGAACTCATGCTTTCCAGTTTCTGACTTCATACAAAGCTTCGAGAATCACAGCAGAATAGTACTCACATACAGATAGGTGTATAGATTCATGGACTAGAGCTGAGAGGCCAGAAATGAACCCTTAAACTTATAGCCAACCAATGAGAGTTCAATGGAGAAAGAATAGGCTTCTAAATAAATAGTGCCGAGACTACTGGATTTCTACATGCAAAAGAATGAATTTAGACTCTTACCTCATACAATCTACAGAAGCTAACTCAAAGTGGATTATAGACCTAAATGTAGGGGCTAAAACTGTCAAAGTCGCAGGTGACAACATTATAAATCTTCATCACTGTTGGGTAGACAGTGGTTTCTTATTTGTGACACCAAAAGACTGGGCGACAAAAGGAAAAATAGATAAGCAGGACTTCACCAAAATATAAAAACTTCAAGAAAGCCACAAGATAAACCATAGAATGGGAGGAAATATTTGCATATCATATAACTGGTAAGAAACTTGTTTCCAGAATATATAAACAATTACAATCAATAAAAAGGAGTGACATACTGATGAATGAAAACATTATGCTAAATGAAAGAAGCCATTTATAGGGAATGTGCAAAATAAGCAAATCAATAGAAATAGAAAGTAGATTAGTGATTCCTGGGGTCTGAGATAAGTGATAATGAAAACTTAAGTCGATTTGGGGTTCTGGGTTATTTTTGAATCGTGGTGAAAAAGTTTAGAAGTTCAATAATGGTGATGGTTACACAGCTGTGAATATTTTAAAAACACTGATATGTACACTTTAAAAAGGTGAATATTTTGGCATATAAATAATCAACCTAGCCGGGCGTGGTGGCGCACGCTTGTAATCCCAGCATTCGGGAGGCTGAGACCGGAGGATCCGGGTTCGCGGCCAGCCTCAGCTACCTAGTGAGGCACTCCGCAACTTAGTGAGACTCGGTTTCAAAATAAAGAATAAAAAATAGGGCTGAGGGTATAGCTCAGAGGTAGAATGCCCCTGAGCTCAATCCCCAGTACCGCAAAAAAATAAATAAATAAATAAATAAATAAATAAATAATCAACCTATTACTAATCAAAAATAACTATTAGGTATTTAGAGGCATAAAGACCAAACAAAGGATCTCCGAGGACGGGGATATTATTTCTAGATTGAGTGGCAGGTGGATCGAGGATTAATGAAAGAAGTGCATTTGAGCTAAGTGGCTTTTCAGGAAGACGAGGACTTAGATACGTATCTATTACCAAAGGAAGAGTTCTGAGTCACGGAATTCAGCCAGGAAATGATGGGGGTCTTTGAGAAGGAATCTAGGCCAGCTTAGCAGTTACACAGAGCGTGTGAAGAGACTCAGCGCAAGATACAAGTGGGAAGGCCGGTTGGGTCCGTGGGGGGAGGGCGATTAATGCCAGTGTAAGGAATTCTTGCTTTATTTGGTCAGCTCTGGGAGGCTGGTTAAAGGTGACAGGCCTCAGATAGACCTGTGGTAGGAAAATGGATGCCGTGGCTGGCCATTAAATGGGAGGCAGGGGGCCGCCCGTGGAGGCCCAGGTAGGAGTCAGTTGCGATTGGTTCGAGAGGGGTTTCCTCTGAAAGTATCCCAAACTGGAGTTGTTCTGGTTGTGTTGTGGGCCTTCTGATACCAGTGTGGTGAATTTGCAAGTCCTCACAGACAGACATTATTCTACTTCATTTCCTGGGAAAATGAGTCACCGTTTCCTGGTACAGAGCTGCCTGGGGTGCCGAACAATGGTGTGCTGCCCTTGCTCGGCCAACCAGTCTGTTTTCTTCTCTTCCTCACCACCTGTGTTTTTATTGTTGGTTTTGTTTTGTTTTGTTTTGTTCCTTCTACTTTTTCTTTTTTTTAGCTCCTAACCAGGTCTACCCTCTTCCTCTCCTTTAGCTTTACTCTCACCTCAAAGACAGTTTAGCAGAGAAAATTACCAGTCTCTTCTGTGCCTCATAAAGAAAGCTTATTTGAAGTCAGATGAGAGAAAACAGAATGAAAGACTCTTCCATGAGACCTGTGTGGAGGGCCGTGACATGGCTCAGGGGTAGAGCGCTTGCTTGTCATGCATGCGGCCTTGGGTTCCATCCCCCCTCTGCAAAAAAAAAAAAAATTTACATATATAGTCATAAAATTATATAGTTTGTAATCATATATAATATGTATTTATATGTTATAATTTCATAACTATAATATATGCCATATATTACATATGGTATACTAGGTTATGTATGACACAATTGTAATAAATATGTATATGGAGACATTAACGTGTAGACTGCTGTTAAGTATGTTAATAGAGAATATACTAAAGATGATAATTTAGAAAAAGAATGTAAGCTGAGCATAGTGGTGCATGCTTGTGATCCCAGTACTTGGGAGAGTGAGACAGGAGGATCTCAGGTTCGCAGCCAGCCTCAGCAACTTATGAGGCCCTTCGCAACTTAGACCCTGTTTCAAAATAAGGAGTAAAATAGGACTACGGTGTAGCTCAGAGGTAGAATGTCCCTGGGTTCAATCCCCAGCACCACACACACACACACACACACACAAAAGAACTTGATGTAAAAGTTGCTTGGTATGCAGGACCTCATGTTGAGCGTTCATTGAAGCCTGGAACTTCTGGAGCCCATAAGGAGCTCATTGCTCTCATTTGTCACTTGCTGTTGGAGGCTTTTTGCCATTTTGATGTCCCCTGTTTTGGTATCCTGAACAGCAGACTTAAGACCCTGACTGTGCTTCAGCTGTGGGATTATGAGACAGTCACCACATTCCTGAGATACAGGGAGCTAAAGGACTGTCACGTTTTCGTAGGCTTACACAGTGACTGTCTTACACAAACACTCCGATCTTGCGTTACAGTGACATCGTTCATCATTTTGGTCAGGGCATTTGCAAAGATGCTACAGGCATTACCTTCCATGAGATTCTCCAGATATAAGTAGGCACGTTCAAGTAGACTGTTGACTGCAGTGTGGGTGTAAGGTGGAGTTACCCAAACTCAGAAGAAAGCCCTTTTCCTTAGTTTTTCAGACTTTGTTTTTGTTTTTCAACTGAATTTTGTTTTTTTTTCTTGTACTGGAGATTGAACCCAGTGACTCTACCACCCCAACCCCTTTTATGTTATTATTATTATATTTGTTGTTGTTATTGTTATTTTTATAATTATCATCTTGGTACTGGTGGTTTAACTCATTAGCATTCTACCTCCCAACCACATCCCCAGCCCTTTTTTATTTTTAATTTGGAAGCAGGGTCTTGCTAAGTTGCTGAGGCTGGCTTCAAACCTGCAATCCTCCTGTCTCAGCCTCTCAAGTCCTAGGATTACAGGTGGGGTCACCATGCCCAGCCCCTTGTATTTTTTGAAACATGGTCTCGTGAGGTTGTGGAGGCTGGCCTTGAATCTGTGATCCTCAGTTTCCAGGTTGCTGGGATTTGAGGTGTAGACCACCTCGGTTGGCTTTTGGGGATGAGTGTTGGTACCAAAAATAAATATTGTGAGGAGACCTAATTGAAAGACAAAAGCTGTGAGATTTTGAAAGGGAGAGAGGGAAGGAGCCAACCTTCTAGCCCACCCAGAGGCCCAGGCCTGTGGCAGCTTTTCAACCTTAGTTCTATCATTTAACCTGATCAAGTTACTTCCTTTCTGAGCTTGAGTTTTGCCAAATTAAAACGGGGTAGTTGGGAAGCTGGGCGGAGTGCAGTGGCACGTGCCTGTAATCCTAGCTTCTTAGGAGGCTAAGGCAGGAGGATTGCAGGTTCGAGACCAGCCTCAGTAACTTAGCAAGACCCTGTTCAGAATGAAAAATAAAAAGGGATGGAGGTGTAGCTTAGAGGTGGTAACTCCCTGGGCTCAATCTCCAGTACCAAATACAAAACAGCAACAAAAAACCCAACAAGGTAGTTGGGAAGATCCAATCAGTGATCCCATGAGATTCATGTTGTCTGCCTTTTTACAAATATTGAATTCTGTGGAGACTGCAGAGATTTTACCACTCTTATTATCATTATTATTATTATTATTATTAGTAGTAGTAGTAGTAGTTTGTTAGAACTCCCTTTCTGGCATAAATACAGTTCCAGAGATATGATATCCCAAGTGAAAGTGACCTCGGTTATAGCGGGTGGACCGTGGTTACATTCTTAAATGTGCGTCCGTTGCAATCAGAAGCTTATACTCTAGGTGGCGCTGTTTCCCCACCAAGCAGTACTAGTTTACATTTGTTTCTGTCTGCGCCCCATCAAGCAGATAACTGGACGTGAGTCTAGGACCATCTCTCCCTTCCATTGTCCCCAAGCCGCCTGCCCTCTTGAGGTCCCACCAACCTGTGCTTAGCCCATAGTCTGTATAGTTTCTACAAGAGTACAGGCAGAGCGCCCTAGGTGATCTGTTTGTTTGTTTATTGAAGCCCCACGGATGGAATCCAGAGCTTCCTGCATGTTCAGCAAACACTAGCACTAAGCCATACCTCAACCCCTATCTTATTTATATGTGTGTATGTGTGTATTTGTACATATATATATTTAATTAATTAATTTTTTGGTGCTGGGGACAGAACCCAGAAGCATTCTACCTGCAAACTACACCCCCAACCCTATTTTACTTTTTATTTGTAAACATGGTCTCTTAGGCTGCTGAGAGCCTTGTTAAGTTGTTGAGGCTGGTCTTGAACCTGTGATCCTCCTGTTTCAGCCTCCCAAGTACTGAGGTTACAGGCGTGGGCCACCACACCCAGCTACCCCTATTGTATTTTTGAAGATATCTGTTAAAACTTTAGAAAATTACAGCTTGATTTCTCTATTTGGAGTCAATTTTCTTTGAGGTCTCAAGGATTTGAAAAGTTTGTAGGCTCCAGGTCCTGATGAATAAAGGACCCAGGTTATTTCTTCCCTAAGCCGGTGAGAGTACAAGGGAAGATGCTCACGGGCAGTGTCCTCACATTGGCCAGTGACCTTGTGGGGGACCTCCACAGCGATCACCTCCCGCTCGGCACGCACTGGCCCCACATGCTCATGGATGTGATCATTATGCGCTCGAAGCCAACCGTTCTGCTTTGTTTGTTTTCAGATCCGGGGATTTCTGTCACGGTTTGATAATGTCCTTCCTGTCAGCCTGGCGTTTGACAAATGTACAGCCTGTTCTTCCAAAGTAAGTCATTTCACATTTGAGGGATTTGTTTCTAACCTCAGCCTTACCAGCCTGAGCCCTGGAGACCCGCAAAGGGCCGCTTTCTTGGTGGGAGCAAGTCTAGAAAGGCCTTCTTTCTTGTGTTCATTTATCTGGGTTCATTCTCACCTGAGAAAACTGATTTATAGTATTCAGAGAGACTGAGTTAATAATTGAGCTTGCTCTCAATACTTGCATCATGGTAATTTGGGCTCAAACTTGAACTTTTTGGGTCTTTGTTCCTCTCCAGAGAGCCTCCCTCCTTGGACCACCCTCATTAGAACAATTTTTAAACCTTTCTCAGAAGATGGGGGATTCCAGGCAGTCTTAGCTGTGTGTCTTTGGGAGATCTACATAATGACAAAGAAAAAGTAAACAGCGATGAGGGGCCTGGGTAGAGAGCCAATGAGAGGGCTCCTTCAGCTTTGATCTGTGCCACAGCTCTAAAAATAGAGCTGGTCTCTTGTCATTGTAATGAGAACCGGCTGATGGCGTCTTGTTTTTAATAGGCTTGGAGATACTGTCTGAGTTATTCTTACTTGTATACTGTACGTGACAGCTGATTTCCTTTCGGGTGTCTCTTTAAGCCTCCTAACACCCGGTGATTTAACCTGGGCTTTTAAGCTCCTGATTCTTGATAAGTAAAAGGTTTTCATGTTGAAGTGCAATGCAGAATAGCGCTCGGGCTCACTTATCCTGAGAGGGGCCCTCTCACTTCTATCTGGGATTTCTCTGCTGTGCACCCTACACCCAGCAGTGCGGAGAGAATTGAATTCCAGGGAAATTCTGTCGAGTTGACCAGCTTCTGCTGGAAACTCTACATGGGTCATATCTAATGAGAAACACTACGCTGAGCAGTTTCTCTGAAAAATGAACTCAGATTTGATGACGCATGTGGATACATTTGGTTAAGTCTAGGTGCTCAAAAATTGAGGGTATTTTTCTTTTTGCTTTGTGAGTAAACCAAGCCCCTGTTTTATTGAGATGTAAAAGGCTTGGTATTCCTCAGTAATTACCCACGAGCCTATTCTTTCTGCAGTTCCTTTAAGTAATCTTACACCTACTCAATCCAGTCCTCAAGGATGCCCATGCCTATTCTGTCCTCAGAAACACGAGTTTTAGGATTGTATGTTCTTTAGCGAAGGGTTTTTTCTTCTTTTTTCTTTGTATGGCTGAACTAATTGGTCTCAAAATAACTTGGCGCAGTATTAATTTTCATATTGAAATCATTTGGCCCAGGTGCCAGAAGTTTTTCTGTGGTTTTATGTAGGTCTTTTTAGCCAGTGAAATAAAGATAATTGGATTCGCTATGTGAAATGCAAACATTCATTCTTTCTTGTTCTCTGTTTAATTAAATTAGCCTATAAGATACTGTTTAGAAAAGCATCACGAGCATGCCAGCTAACTGGGGCCCCTTATATTCTTTCGAAGAGAATAGCTTTGCGTTTTTCTTTCACACTTATTTTAAGTGCTAAATTAAATATAGGTATCACTTTTTTGTTAGGAAAATTATTTCCTCTTGGCCGTCATTCTGAGAGTCCCGCTTTACATAAACAGGCTGGACGATTTAATACACACTGACTTGGATTTTAACAGCTGCACTGTTCCCATAGCGATCACTTTTCATGTGGTCTGGGTATTGAATTTCTTTTGTGCTGAAAAGGTTGTTTCGTTGGTGCCTGTATTTCCTTACAGTAGAAACACAGCATTCACTTACTTGTTCACCTTCTTTATTCGCTTGGGAGAATGTCATTCTCTATTATTTGAGAACCCAGCATTAATACTTTGAAATGACAAATCCAATTATGTTTCCATCTCTGTGCATGGGATTTTTTTTTTTCTTAGTGCACACTTAGTATGATACTTTTTATACTGAGTCATATCATAGTACTGTTTCAAATGAGTCTCTGGGGCTAAAAAGTGACTTTTAAAAATTTCTCTTTTGACATTCATGAAATATTTTTTTCTTTTGGCAGTTTTCAGCATTTATGCTCTCCCCCCTCCCCAAGGATCAAGGCCATATTTGTGTCTTGATTTAGTCACAAATACCAATAGAAAAATTGGGGAGGTAGGATAAACTCTTTTGAGTAATAATATTCTTATCCTTTGCCATGTTTATTAAAAATAACAATAAAGTAGTATATATATTTTCGTATAGCCCAAGGTGGACTAGAATAGAGTTCTCTGCTTTGATGGCAGGGAAGGTTGAATCACCTATTCACAAATCATTTCTTACTCTCTTCCATATTAGTCTGGCATGTAGCCAGATGAATCCTTCCATTTTACAGAAAAAATACTGAAGAATCTCAGGGGAAGGTGGTTGATGAGGAATTGCTTTTATTTTAATTTCTGTTTATGATCTTACAAAAGTTTCTAAAATGATGGTATCCATCATTGGGGAAAAAAACAAATTATTTGAAGCTTCCATGAGTTGTTTTCGAGTTCTAGAAAGGAATTTAGAGCCAACTAGAGGATGACAGGGTTCCTACCAGCACAAAAAGTATAATTTTGAAACCAGTATTCATGAAAGAGTGTCTCAGAATGGATTGAGTTAGTTATTATTATTAGTGTTTCACCTATATTTTTTTTGCCAATTGGAGCATTTGGGGGGGGGGTAACATTTAATTTTGATATAATTTTTGTGTGTGTGCATGTGGTGCTGGGGATTGAACTCAGGGACTTTTTACTTCTCAGCCTCCCAAGTACTAGGAATACATAGGTGTGTGCCACCATGCCCAGCTTGATATAATTTTTTTAAGCTTGAAAGTCGCAGGAAGAGCACAAGGAACTTCTGTATCGCCTTTACCCAGATTCTCCAGTTGTTTCCACTTGCCCCGTGTATGTGTTCTCCCCCTTCTGGCCTCCTTCTCCCCACTCCACCTGCCCCCATCTATTTTTTTTTTCCTTGAAATTTCAAGAATAAAATGGAGTCATTGTGTTCCTTTACAACGGAATACTTTAATATAAATTTCCTAAGAGTAAGGACATTCTCTTAGCTAAACCCAAGACAGTTATTAAATCGAGGCAGTTTGATGTTTACACAATACTATTATCTAATCCACTCTGTATTCCAAATCTTGTTATTTGTATCAATAATCTTTGTATGTTTTGGGTTTTGTTTTGTTTTGTTCCTCTTGCATCCGAATCTAATTCAGGATCAAACATTGTCTTTAGCAGTCATGTCTCCTTGCCACCCCTCAATCTGGAAAAGTTCCTTAGCCTTTCTTTGTCTATCTTAACCTCAGCCTTTCGGCATGTTGCCAGTTAGTTTTGTCGAGTTTCCCTCAGTTTGGGTTTGCCTAATGTTTCCTTCTGATTAGATTCAGGTTATGAAGTTTTGGCAGGAATACCAAAGAAGCCACGTTACCTCCTTGTGTCAGAGGGGCATGATGCGTTTTATCGCCTTTGGTGATATTCTTTCTCCCTTTCCATATTTGTAACTCCCTTTTCCCAACAGGGAGAAACCTGGCTCTTATTATCCTGGGCATATTTACTCTCACTTGCTAAAATCTAGAAGACACAGAAAGTAGTCTCAAAATTGCTAGACACTGCTGCTGCTGCTACTACTACTAATGAACCCAGTAACTAGAGTCCAATATTTATGCATAGTTGTTTTTTTCTAGGTAAAATTCATAACACAGTGAAATGCATGAGCCTTAGACAATTCTGTAAGCGCTGACAAATGCATACACCTGTGTTATCTACGCTCCTCCTGGCAAGATGGAGCACATTGCCGTCACTCCAGAGCGTTCCCTCATACCACTTCCCAGTCAGTTCCAGGGGAGAAGAGGGTATGCCACATATTATTGCTGTTCTTTTTCCATCAGAAGTAAAGCTAGCCATCTTTGGTGTTTTGCACCATAATAGCCTTATTTCTGGGACCTAGAAGCTGACCATAAACGTCTCTCCTACCTGCAGGCCCGAGCCTGAGGAGAGTGTATGCAGAGAGCTCTTGCTCTTGTCGCACAGTTATTACCCGCACATTTGTGATATTGCAGGAATGGACTCTTATGAAGAAGCAGGCCTCACACTAGCTTTGCATGCCGCCTGGGACCTGCCTCCTGCCCAGATGAAGCATGAGGTGCCCAGAAACCTGATCTTGAGATTTTAATTGTGCACTCATTCTGTTGCTGACTGTGGTCGGATCTTCGCTGATGGCTTCTGAGTAAACTTCTGAGAATGAATGACTTGCTGTTGGCTTTTTGTGCGCATCTGGGCGTGTTTGTTCAGAGTGGTGGGGAGAGGGCAGGGTAGAATAAGAAACATCAGCTGGTGTGATCAGATGAGACTTTTTTGCCTTTATCATAGCTAGCCTATTTATTTTATGTTATATCATCCTACCTTTTATCATATTCCTTGTGACTTAAGCATGGAATGCCAAAATTAAATTCAGCTATTTAAACTTTATTTTAGGAAAAGCTCGGTCCCAAAGCAGCCTGTCACCTAAGAGTTCTGCAAATGCACCATTGGAGGATAGGATAGAAAGGCACATCATAGATCTGGAAGGCAGGGTCCGAGTCTTACTCTGTGTCTGTTAGCAGGCAATCCTTTACTCCACTGGCATTTGTGTCCCTGATGTGAGCCAGAGACAGAAGGGTGATTGCTGTCACTTGGATCTGGGACGTCCCTGCGGTCCTTCTGCGGAACCCTTGATCTCCAGCTGGTGCTGTTGGGAGGTGGTAGGAACTTGAAAAGGTGGCGCCTCCGCCAGACGTGGTGGTGCATGCCTATAACCAGTACTTGGGAGGCTGAGACAGGATCACGAGCTTGAGACCCTGCTTCAAAAATAAAAGGGGCTGAGGATATAGCTCAGTGGTAGCGTGCCCTGGGTTCAGTCTCTAGTATAAATAAATTAATTAAATAAATATATATTTTTAAAGATAGAGCCTAACGAGAGAAAGTTAGATCTTTGGGGATGTGCCTTTGAAGGGGGTACTGGAACCATGGCCCTTTTTTTTGTTTGATTCTGGCCATAAGTTTTGCTCTGCTGTGCATTGCTACCAGCATGTGCTGCCTTGCCACAGGCCCAAAAGCAATGGATCATCTGACCATGGACTGAAACCTCCAAAACTGTGAATCAAAATAAACCTTTCTCCTTTGTAAGTTGATTCTCTAGGTACTTTGTTACAGCAACAGAAAGCTGACTAATACAATGATCAAAGTGGGCACTATCTTAAGAAATTCTGTGTATAGGGTGAGTCACATCTATCAATCAATAAAGATCTGTCACATTGTGACATGCTCTGTAGTCAGAGTCCACCCTCTGTGTTGGCGTCCTAGTACCAATTAGTTTTGTAAATGGGGAACACCAGGGAAGGCCTTGTAGAGAGTGACTTCAGAGTTGAGTTTAAAGGACAAGTATGGCCAGGTGTGGTGGCACACCCTTGTAATTCCAATACTTGGGAGGCTAAGACGGGAGGATCACAAGTTCGAGGACAGCCTCAGCAAGTAGTGAGACTCTCATTAAGCTAGCAAAACTCTGTTTCAAAATAAAATAGGGCTGGGGGTATAGCTCAGAGGTAGAATGCCCCTGGGCTCAATCCCCAGTACCACAAAAAATAAAGATAAAATAAAGGGCAATATGAATATCTAGAAACACATGGAAGAGAGAACCAGAGGAATTCCAGGCAGGGAGGATGGCACATATACTAGCCAGAGGCTGGGAGACACGGCACTCCATGACGCTGTTCAGAACAGCGGTGTGGCTGTGCCAGTGTACCGGTTGCCTACCAATTGTCCTCTTGGCTTTGTGAGCTCCGGTTCCAGTTCAGCTCTTCCCCAGTGGGAATCTGGTATATTTTGTCTAGCACTTGAGGCTGCTGTTTTGAATTTTACAATTCCATATAAAACTCTGTCTCACCTAGCTCCAAGCTGAGGGGGTTTCCCAGCCTAAGGAATCCAACAGCTGCGGCAGGAAGTCGGGGGATTTCCAGGGCCCTGGCTCCCATCCCTCTGGCCTGTTGAGTGACCTCAAGCAAGGTGCTCCCGGCCTCTGCCCGCCTCCGTTTCTTCCTTTGTTCAGTGAGTCAGTTGGATGAGATAAGCGCTGGCTCTCTACTGACACTTTAAGTTATTAGCTCTCATACTTTATATTTCCGTTACTTTGTTTTATTCTTTATTTCTCAAGCAATCTAGGCAAGCACTCTACTCCCCCACTCCTTTATTTTTTTCA
>PVLC010035049.1:0-16528 GCA_004027655.1 Graphiurus murinus | reverse complement strand
GCTCTGTGAAGTGAACAGAAAAGGGTGTCCATCCGGAGATCCCTGCCTTCCATATGCTTGTGTTCAAGGTAAGAGGTAGGTAGTAGGTGTGGATGTGAGATGAGCATGGATAGGTGCTGCTGGTGCTTCTTTATAAAGATTATCTTTGGAGTGAGGTTACAAGGGACTTTATTTTCTACATTGTTTTTCTATAATGGTTTTTTGTTTGTTTGTTTGTTGGTGGGTTTTTTTTTTTTTTTTTTTTTGGCGGTACTGGGGATTGAACTCAGGGGCATTCTACCTCTGAGCTATACCCCCAGCCCTATTTTTTTTATTCTTTATTTTGAAACCGAGTCTCACTAAGTTGCGGAGTGCCTCACTAGATAGCTGAGGCTGGCCGCGAACCCGGATCCTCCGGTCTCAGCCTCCCGAATGCTGGGATTACATGCGTGTGCCACCACGCCCGGCTGTTTGTGTTTTTTGTGGTACTGGGGATGGAACCCAGGGGCATTCTATCTCTGAGGTATACCCCCAGCCCTATTTTTTATTCTTTATTTTGAAACAGGATGTCACCAAGTTGCGGAGGGCCTCACTAAGCAGCTGAGGCTGGCCGAGAACCCAGATCCTCAGGTCTCAGCCTCCCAAATGCTGGGATTATAAGCGTGCGTCACCATGCCCGGCTTCTATAATGTTTATAGTTTTCCCAGTAATTGTGTATTATGTATGTAAGTAAAAAATAAATAAATAACACATGTAACTTTCAGTTGTCGTTTATAATGTAAACTAAAATACCATTCTAAAACTTGACAACAAAGGAGAAACTTGAGTCAGCTTTTTGTGCTTTCTCTTCCATGTTGTAATGTTTGACAAATGTACTGTACCTTATTTATATTTTTAGTTTCTTTCCTTTAGTATGTGGAGAAATGTCATATTTAATAAGATGGATAAGCCAGGAGTGGTGGCACACACCACCCAGTACTTGGAGGCTGAGACAGGAGGATCATAGGTTTGAAGCCAGCCTCAGCAACATAGTGAGGCTTTCAGCAACCTAGCAAGACCTTTCAAAATAAAATAGGGCTGGGGGTATAACTTAGAGATATATAATTATTGCCATAAAAAATTAACCTTGTTCCAGGCATGGTGGCGCACGCTTGTAATACCAGCATTTGGGAGGCTGAGACTGGAGGATCTGGCTACCTAGTGAGGCACTCCGCAACTTAGTGACATCCTGTTTCAAAATAAAGAATAAAAAATAGGGCTGGGGGTATAGCTCAGAGTAGAATGCCCCTGAGTTCAATCCCCAGTACTGAAAAAAAAAATTAACCTTGTATTGAAATGCATATGCTGAAAATTTTTTATTTCAGAGCATTTTAATAGTGTGTGTGTGTGTGTATGGAAATTGAACCCAGGGGCATTCGACACTGAGCTACATTCCCTGCCCTTTTTATTTTTTTATTTTGAAACAGAATCTCACTGAGTTGCTGAGGCTGGCCATGAACCTGTGATCCTCCTGTCTCAGCCAACAATTTTTGATAGTCTTTATCTCTCTGCCAGTACCTATAGAATATAGCTGGGGCAACATTTTTCTTCTTTTTATATATTTCCCAACTGAAAATGAATTTACTGAAAGCCACTGAGTAGCTGGGCATGGTGGTACACGCTTGTAATCCCAGTACTTGAGAGGCTGAGATAGGAGGATCCGGGTTCACGGCCAGCCTCAGCTACTTAGTGAGGCCCTCTGCAACTTAGTGAGACCCTGTTTCAAAATCAAGAATAAAAAAACAGGACTGGTGTAGTGTAGCTCGGAGGTAGAATGGCCGTTGGTTCAATCCCCAGTACTGCAAAAAATAAAAAAATAAAATAAGAGCCATTGAGTGGCATACTTTATTTTATTTTATTTTATTTTTTGCGGTACTAGGGATTGAACTCAGGGACATTCTACCTCCAAGCTATACCCCCAGCCCTATTTTTTATTCTTTATTTTGAAACCGGGTCTCACTAAGTTGCGGAGTGCCTCACTAGGTAGCTGAGGCTGGCCGTGAACCCGGATCCTCCGGTCTCAGCCTCCTGAATGCTGGGATTACAAGCGTGCGCCACCACGCCCAGCGAGTGGCATACTTTAAATGAGTAAGTTGTAAGTGAATTATTTCCTCATAAAGCTTTTCAAAATATGTCATCATAGCCAGGTATGGCACATGCCTATAATTCCAGTACTTGGGAGGCTGAGACAGGAGGATCACAGGTTTGAGGACAGCTTGAGCAATTAGTGAGACTCTTATCAGCTTAGCAAGACCCTGTTTCAAAATTAAAAAAATAAGCTGGGTGTGGTGGTGCACACCTGTACTCCCAGTACTTGGGAAGCTGAGACAGAAGGATTGCAGGCTCAAGGACAGCCTCAGCAAGTAGTGGCACTCATCAACCTAATGAAACCCTGTTTCCACATAAGAAATAAAAAAAAAAAAAAAAAAAAAAAAAACAAGCCAGGGGTATAACTTGGAGGTAGAATGCCCCTGGGTTCAATCCCCAATATCATTAAAAAAAATTGTGTGTGTGTGTGTGTGTGTGTGTGTGTGTGTGTGTGTGTGTGTGTGATCATTCCATGGTACTCTTGCATTTCTGATCAACCCAACTCAATTTGGATGAAAATACTCGTTTTTAACACCAGATTTCTTACCTTAACAGAAACACTGTATAGGTAAATACAGAAACAGACAGGAAACTCTTCTTTGGGAAATTGATGTCTTGATGAAAGGAGGCTCCATGGACACATTTTCACCCTCATGTGGCTTGCTGGGGCAAAGTGTCCTATGAATATTTGGAAAGGGTAAAGCTTCCTCCCCACCCCCAACCCCCTACTCGAGTATGTGTGTAAGTAATGTGTGAAAAGGCTAATTCTGAAAGGGGAGTCAGGAAAAGAGAAGTAGAATAAAACTTCCCTCACAGGTATATGTTCAAGTAGGCTCACTTTTTAAAAGCTGAGGATCTCAAAACTGTTTCACTTCAAATTATTCATGTCTAGCTGGGCGAGGTGGTGCACACTTGTAATCCCAGTCCTTGGGAGGCTGAGACTGGAGGATCCGGGTTTACAGCCAGCCTCAGCTACTTAGTGAGGCACTCTGCAATTTAGTGAGACCCTGTTTCAAAATAAAAAATAAAAAATAGGACTGGGGATGTAGCTCGGAGGTAGAATGCCCCTGGGTTCCATCTCTAGTACCACAAAAAAAAAAAAAAAGAAAGAAAGAAAAATTATTTATGTCTGAATTTTCCTTGGGTGAAGACCTGGGCTGTCATTCAGAGGCCTTATCTGTCAAGACCAACATCTCTGCAAAGAATTGCCAAGGTTCCTCAGCAGCACAAGCCAATTATGTAACTGGTTTCTATGTTCATCTGTGCTGGCTCTTGAGGGTGATAAGGCATGACTGCTTCAGTCTTGTGGTCTCACTGTAGTGTGGAAAGGGCTGAGGAAGGAAAGAAGGAGGCACTATACCAAATTAGCATCCCCCCACACCTAAGAGCCCCCATTTAGAACAAGCACGCTAGTGATCCGATGCCAGTGGGAGTCGGCAAGGTTGCCCAGCTCTTCAAAGAAAAGAAACGTGACTGCCAAAGGACAAAGAGGTGGATGTTGTCAAGACAGTTTAGTGGCATGGTAGGAACAGAAGCCAGACTGTGTGGGCTAGAGATTGATTTGGAAGTGAGATATGGGAACATAGACAACATGTAGGAAGCACAACAGGGAAACAGATGGGCAGATAGCAAGAGCAGACCTCAGAGCTGAGGAGCGTTTCTTTTTAGAGTAGGAGAAATTTGAGAATGTTCGTGGAAGGAAAAGAGGAAACTAGAGAGCAAGGAGTGGAGGAACTGGAAAGGTGAGAGGTAGCAGAACTAAGACAGGCAGAGGGGTCAGCCTTGAATCATGGGAGCACAACTTCCACTGCGAGGACATCCCTCCTAGTGGACATAAGATTGTTTACGGAGCTCATGTCACATGACTTCTACTTCTCTGGAGAGCTAGTGGCAGAGCAGGAGGTAAGTGGCTGAAAATGGGAAGACCCCTGGACACCAGAGAGGGTCGGAGTCTCGGCTGTGAGGAGCAGGATAGGGGAATTAGCTAGAGGTGACCCTGTGTTCACTAAAGCTGGGAGGGGGCAGTTGAGCTCAGTCCATGAATACCTAAGGCCCCGTTCCTCCGCTGAGCAGTGGTGCTGAGATGAGCAGAGGGGTGGCCGTCCAGAGCTGGAGAAGAGCAAAATGTAGGGGAAGTGCCAGTGGAGGGGACTTAAAGTCCAGGTCCTGGTTGAAATGAGGGAGGCAAACCCGGGAAGAGGGGTGGGGTCTGGAGAGAGGCCACCCAGGAGAGAGGTCAGCAAGGCGATGTTGAGAAGGTTGAACAGGATGGAGCAGACAGAAGAAAGAAAATGAGTAGATCTGAGATCATCCAGTGTCCTGCATGGTCTCGAGGTGAGAAACCCAGCTAGAGCCCTAAAAATATTAGAAAAAGTAATAATTCCCCATCTCCTCCCCTTAGTTGTCTGTGAACTAACAGACACTTCCAAAGTTAAAGGAGTTATTTCCTAGGCAACCTAGAGTCATGACCCAGGAGCTCTGCCGAATGTAAACAAGAGAAAGTCTATCAGGACCACTGGAGAGGGCTGGGGAATGGTATGTAACTTAACTGCCTTTCCTGATTTCTGTATCTTGCTTATGCTGGGTGTAATAAATCTTATGCTTACCCCCATCCTCCTTAAAGTGGGAGCCGGGGAGTATAAGAATTGTGTGAGCCCTTTGTTCAATGCTTAGTTCTGTGTTACTTGCCAACAGAGTCATTTACCGGTAAATAAAAGATGCCTACTGATTTCAGCCTCCAGAGATCCTTTCCTGGGGACCAGATGGGAAACTGAGGGTCCTGCAACAGTCTAATAAGGTAGCCATACATCTGGCGGTATATACATGCAGTGTGCATGTGAATGAATGAACACGTAAACTCCTGAATGAATGAGTCCACGGATGAGTGAGAATTAGAGTATAGCTTTCAGGGACTTGGTCAGTTTCTTCTGTTTTACTCAGGATTGTATGTGAGTATACAAATGAATGAAAGAGAAACAGAGGTAATTAAAATTGAGGAAAACTCATGAAGGCTTTGGAATAGGTAGTCTCAAAGAGCATTTTATGAGGACTTAATAAAATAGCACTAAAGTTTGGACCCTTGCCTCATCCCCTTTTTTATCTTTTAAAAAAGTACCTCTAGCCAGGTGTGGTGGCTCACACCTGTAACCCCAGCAATTTGGTGAGATCCTCAGCAACTTAGTGAGACCTCGTTTCAAAATAAAAAATAAAATAGGGCTGGGGATGTGGATCGAAAGTAGAACACTCCTGGGTTCAATCCCCAGTACCACAAGAGGAAAAAAGTACCTCTGTAACACTTTAATATATGTTAAGGACTATTTTAGGCATGTTGAGGGAAGGTATTGGTATTGAACCCAGTAACAATCTACCTCCCAGCTATACCCCAAGCCCATTTATTTATTTAGGGTTTGTTGTTGTTGTTTTGCAGTGCTGGGAATTGAACCCAGGGCTTCAGGCATGCTAGCCAAAGGCTCTACTACTGAGCCACATGCCTGGCTATTTATTTATTTATTATAGTACTGGGGATTGAAGCCAGGGGCATTCTACCTCCAAGTTACACCTCCAGCCCTATTTTTTTTTTATTCTTTATTTTGAAACATGGTCTCACTAAGTTGTGGAGGGCCTCACTAAGCTGAGACTGGCCATGCACCTGCGATCCTCCTGTCTCAGCCTCCCAAGTACTGGAATTTCAAGTGTGTGCCACTACGCCTGGCTCCTTTTATTTATTTTGAAACAGGATCTTGCTAAATTGCTTAGGCTGGCCTTGAACCTGTGATCCTCTCGTCTCAGCCTCCCATGTACTGGGATTACAGGTGTGTGCCACCATGCATGGCTCTGTCCTAGGCATTTTGGATACATTAACTCATTTATACTTCACATCTATGCTATAAGGAAGGCACTCTTGTTATCTCTATTTTGGGGGGAGGTGGGTACTGAAGATTGTACCCAGGGGCATTCTACCTCTGAGTTATACCCCCAGCCCTATTTTTTGTTCTTTATTTTGAAACAGTCTCACTAAGTTGTGGAGTGCCTCACTAAGTAGCTGAGGCTGGCCTCGAACCTGCAATCCTCCTGTCTCAGCCTCCCACGTACTAGGATTACAAGCGTGAGCTACCATGCCTGGCTTGTTATCTCTTTTTACAGAGAAGGAAATGAAGGCACAGAGATGTTAAATAACTTGTCCAGAATCACCCAGGCAGTGATAGAACTGGTATTCAAACCAGGCCACTCAATCCCTGAGTCTCTGCTCCTATTACACCATCCTGCTTCTTTTACTCTACCATTTTGCCTCAAGCTCCCCTCCACTAGAGAGATGCTTCTTTTTTCTTCCTTTACTGGCCTCTTTTCCATACCCAGTCCTTCAGACCTCATATTCCTGGGGAAAGTTCTCAGTGACCCTTGCTTAATAGAAACAAATGTGCACGCTTGTAATCCCAGCATTTGAGAGGCTGAGACCGGAGGATCCGGGTTCTCGGCCAGTCTCAGCTACCTAGTGAGGCACTCCGCAACTTGGTGAGACCCTGTTTCAAAGTAAAGAATAAAAAAAAATAGGGCTGGGGGTGTAGCTCAGAGGTAGAATGCCCGAGTTCAATCCCCAGTACCGTAAAAAAAAAAAAAAAAAAAAAAAAAAAAAAAAAAAAAAAGAAACAAGTGTAAATAATCCTCACTTTCCCTCCAAAGGAGACACCAACTACCATAGCAGCCTGGTCAAATACAATAGCCAAGTCACTCCCTACCTCTGCTTCCCCCCCTCATTACTTCTGCCTCCTTCCCTGAGCCTCACCCATATCATCGTCTCCCTTCCTGGCCCATGAGGCTCCTCCCCAAGACCTGGGGTGGGTCCTCCCCAAGTATTGGAGGTGCCTGAGGCTTCACAACACTGAGCAAAGGTTGACCTGTCCGTCTAGCATGTAGGTGACTACAGGGGTACCACAGGGGGCTTTCAGACATCACCTTGGTCAGGGCCTGGGAGGGACCTCAATCCCGCCCATCAGGGATTTTTTTCTGGCCTCTGTTTGGATCTTCCAGTGACAGAGTAACCCTGATCTTCCACCCACTGGGAGCAAGTGCCTAGTCAATGTCTCAGTCCCACCCACCAGAGACTCCATTCCAGCCTCTGCGGGGTCCCTCCAGGGACACACTGACCCTGAATTTCCACCCACTGGAGCAGCCCAGGAGCACCTTCAGGGGCCAAGCATAGACTGGAACGCTAAGAAGGAACCAAAAGGCCATCTTCCTCTCTTTCTCTCTCTCATTAAATTGTGAATAATAATGCATTTACTTATTCTCCCACTTAAAAAGTTGTTTAAATCCTTTGAAGAATCTTGCAAGGTAGCTTGGCTAGACAGCAGGCGGGACAGTCTAATGCCTCCGGTGGGGGGGCCAGGACCTTCCACTCGCCTAACTTTTGGTCCAGCAAGTAGGCATTTGGATTGATGGTGTAGTCCTTTGTCTGGACATCGCTGATTGTGGTGACACCTCCACATACAAACACCTTGCTGTCTCCAATGGAGCATATGGCATGGGACACATCCAAGGGACAGTTGTTGGGCAAGAGAGGCACTGAAGTAGTCGTCTTGTTAGCCTTTATCTTCTGCAGATTGATTTCCACACTCTGCCGGTGGCTGTGCACGCAGAGGATGTTGTCCTGATGGAAGGAGAGCAGGGGTCGGTGGTTGAACTCAATGGGGAAGGTGATGCACTGGACCACGTCCCCAGTGTTGGTGTCAAAGCAGTCCACTACCCCGACCCGGGAGATGTAGCCCTTTACCAGGCACCGCCCGGTGACAATGTACAGGTTCCGGTCACCCTTGGTAATCACAGCTGTGCCGTCCATGGGGATGCTCATCTTCCCTGCCAGGCACCAGGACTCCTTGCGCTCATCATAGCGGTAGATGTTGGAGACATACCGCCTTGGGGCAATGCTCCCACCTACTGAGTACACCGTCCCCCCACAGGTCACCATGGTGTGGAAGACGAGCCCAATGGGCAGGTCAGGCAACTTGGTCCAGGAGTTGTCGTCCATGTCATACCGCCAGGCTGTCTTCAGGCCTGAAATCTGCTCAGTGGTGCCACCAGAGATGTAGATGTATCGACCAGCAGAAGTGGCACTAAGTGCTGCCGCCCGATAGGGCATCTCCGAGAGCTTCAGCCACAGGTTCTCCTGGATGATATAGGCAAACACTCCGTCGTTGAACTTGCCATGGGCTTTTTGGCCACCGAGGATGACCACGGAATCAAGCAGGGCTCCTTTCCTTTGGTAAGACAGCAGGCTGCATGGCCGCTCCTGCTTTCGGTCCATCAGGACACTCTCAATCAGGGTCACATGGGCTGAGCTGTTCTCCATGCCCATCAGCTTGTTGCTGGCAAACATCAGTGTCTTGTTGGAGACGGCATTGAGGTTGATGTAATTGAAGAACTTCTTGAAATACTTCTCCCTCTCCTCCTTCCGGAAGTACACCCAATTGACGAGTGCACTGAGAGCCTGGTCCTCATTGAGCACGTGGAGGTTTTCATCCCGGAGCAGGCGGCCGAAGATGACAGGGGGGCAGCGCATGAAGTGCAAGGAGCCCTCAGGACTGGCCCAGTAGTGGAAGTTGTCTCGAATGCCAGAATAGGCCAGATCTGATACCTCTTTGAGCTCAAACAGCTCGGCCAAGAAGAGGTATCGCAAGCAGTTGGCACGGCGGATGGACTTAATAAGGAAATCATTGCAGTGAATTCGAAGGCGTGGCGTGTTGAAATACTGGGCGCCGCGAAGTAGCTCCTCCACGTTCTGCTCTGAGATCACCACCTTGCCGCTGTAGAAGTAGTCCAGGAGCTGGTCCACTGTGGCCGGACTCAGGTAGTTGGGGTCAATGGTGATGAAGAGCTCATCAGTGGTCTTCATGTCGTTGCTGGCGATGAGGTTCTTCACCAGTGGAGAGACAGCAGCCAGCACATTGCGATGTGCAAAGAAGACATGGTGGTCCACAGTCAGGGCCATGTCCCAGTACTCTTTGCGTTTTCTCTGTTTGTTCAGGTTTTGCAGCACAAAGCTGTTGTAGTTTTTCTCAGTGAATTCCAATTTCATGGTGCTTCTTGCTGGCTGAGGCAGAAGATCAGCAGCAGGTACTGGAGAACAGACTTTCTCAGGCCTTTGGGATTCAGATTGATGGTTGTTTACAGAGCAGTTGACCAGAGAGGAGTGGGGGTGGGAGAGAGGATGATGTCATAGAGTGGATGAGGTCATCACAATGTAGGCCCCCTGAGGCCTTTCTCCCCTCTGATGGCTACATCTGCCAGGGAGGTGGGGGAAGGGAAGGGGTTATCAGATCATCTGAGAGTTCTCCCATTTTACAGAAGGGAAACAGACCTAGAGAAGAGAAAGTATTGCCCAGGGTCACAGAGCCAGTTGGAAGCAGAGCAGGCCTGTGACTTAGTATTCCCTCCACCCTTCTGGGAAGCTCCTGTAACCATTTAGCTTTCCAGTCTCCAATTCTCAGGCGGCAGAATCCTTTTTTCTGCCAAGGCTCCTGGGCATCTGAAGAAAAGCTCTGTCCTTTGGCTTTTGACTTTTTTTTCTTTCTTTTTTCCTTTTTGGTACTAGAGATTGAACCCAGGGGCATTCTATTTATGAGCTACACTCCCAGCCCTTTTTATTTTGAAACAGGGTCTCACTAAGTTGCTGAGGGTCTTGGTAAATTGCTGAAGCTGGCCTGGAACCTGCAGTCCTTCTGTCTCAGCCTCCCAAGTGCTAGGATTACAGGCAAGAACACCATGCTGGGCTGGCTTCTGACCTTTATGACCACGAACACCATTCTCCTTCAAAACGGAGAAGTGGAAGCCACATCGAGGTAGGGATGCAGGAGCTAGCCACGACCCAGGGAATGGGAAAAGCCCCCTGGAAAGCCCGGGTGGTTCAGTTCTAGAGCTAACTGGACTGTTCGCTCCACATTTCCAGGTGTCTGGTTGTAAAACGTTGGGGAAAGGGCCGGGCTGCGACCAGCACTCCCCTGGCTGTGACAGGTCAGCTCTCTCCGTGGAGGGGGAGTTGGACAAATTCTACATACTCTCTAAACCTCAGTTCTCTCATCTGAGAGATGGGAGGAACAGTAGTACAGGCTTCAAAGACTAGTAAGAGTTTAAATAAAATGACGGTATTTGGCAGGTAGTAAATGTTCAATGAACGTTAACGTCATTCCCTTACTAGTATTACCGCGGTTCGCCTGGGCCGGTCCTCGTGGTTTTCTGGGAGGCTGTGGGGTCCCCGCGTCCCCTCCGGCCTCACGGTGGGGCTGGAGGGCCATCTCCAGCCACCCGGACGCGCGGCCTCCGCCTCCGCCGGCGCCGCCCAACCCCCTCCCCGGACAGAAACTGCAGCCCGCGCCCCTTTCCGCAAACTGCCACGCGCTTCGAGCTCCACAATGCAGAGGTGACCCTGGAATTCAAACGGCAAGATCGGGGGCTCACGGCCTGGCCGACACATGTCACGCGTGTCCCTACTTTACAGAAGAGGGCATTGAACCCCAGCGGGGCAGTCTCCGAGTTGGGGCGTTAGCCTAGAAAGTGCCTGATGCCTCCAGGGGCCCGCTGGGTAGGATTCTGCAGACCCCGCCCTCTTCGGCTGCGGCCGGCTCTCCCCACACCCTGGCCGGCCGGGAACCTCCCCAAGTTCCTGGGTGCGGTGCGTCTGTGGGACTTTTGCCCCTGCAAGGACCCGGCCAGCCAGAGCCCCTGCGGTGGAGCCCGAGAGCCCATCGGCCCCTTCCTGAGCCGGCTTTGGGAGCTCGCGGGAAGGACCTGTCCCAGGCCGTCCCTGATCTGCGTTTGGTGTTGCACGTCTGACTTCGCAGCCTCAGGCCACCATGAGACCCAGGGGCGGGCTGAGGACCAGGAACCTTTCTGTGCTTCCTTCCCTGGCTTAGTCAGGTTCACATTCTTGTCTCCCTTCTTCCTTTCATTTCATTCCTTCTCCTTATTTGGGACTTGGTAATTTGAAAAACTGTTTTTAAAAACCCACTCTTGAATACTGACTTTGGTTGCCTTGATGCCTGCAGGGGCCAGAGAGACTCTTGGAATATGAGGTCTCTTGGAATATGATGGCTGCGCCAGGCATAGGATACTGGAGCAAGGTTTAGATTCAGCCCCTCTCCAGAGACTCCCTGAGCTGAGCGGTTCAGCTGCATTCCCAGGTGCCATCCGCCTCTGAGAACACACCTGGGCTCTATATGCTTCTCCAGCTCTGATCTGAGAAGCAGCACCCTGACTCCCACTGGCATCCTCTGGCCTAGCCCACCTCCTGGAGCATCTATACCCAGGAGCAGGTGGCAGGTGGGTCAGGCCTTGCTGCTTCACAGCCTCCTTTGCCCCCACAGCCTTCAAACTTGGGGGGCATTTCAGTGGAGGGGGTGGCTATGATCTCTTTCTTTTCTTTTTTTTTTTTTGTTCTAGATTCTAGAGCACCAGGGCAGAAAGCTCTCCCATGGGATGCTTCCAGTCAGAAAGTAGACCTGGAGCAGGGTGTCATGGAGACCTGCGAGCCCTCAATCCTTGTGTCAGACCTCCACTAGCAGGATACACAGGCCCAGTGAGGGGAAAGGGCTTACTCAGCTCAGTTTTCAGAGCCAATGCTTAGACTCCGGGTGGTCCCCTTCTTGTGATTTCTGGCTGCAAAGAAGAGTAGGTAATCTGGCTTGGGCTCTGCTCTTGGACAGTGAGGCTTGGCATCTTCAAGAAATCTATTAAGAAAACATGTGTGCCAATAGTTCCAGCTACTGGGGAGACTGAGACAGGAGAATTGCTTGAGCCAGGAGTTTGGGGCCAGCCTGGGCAACATAGCAAGACCCCCCCCCCTTTTTTTTTCCGGGGACAAAAGGCAGGTATTTATTCAGGGAAACAAGGGACTGGGAAAACAGGTAAGCGGAGATCTTCTGAGTCCCGGAGCAGGAGGGCAAGAGCAGCAAGACCCCTTTTCAAAAAGAAAAACAAACAAATAAACAAAAGAAGACAAAAGAGAAAAAGGCATTAAAGAAGTGAGTGTGGTGGTGCATGCCTATGTGATCCTAGTACTTGGGAGAATGAGACAGGAGGATCACAGGGGTTTTGTTGTTGTTGTTGTTGTTTTTGTTTTGTTTTTGCGGTACTAGGGATTGAACTCAGGGGTGTTCTACCTCCGAGATATACCCCCAACCCTATTTTTTCTTTATTTTGAAACAGGGTCTCACTAAGTTGTGGAGTGCCTCACTAGGTAGCTGAGGCTGGCCATGAACCCTTATCCTCCTGTCTCAGCCTCCTGAATGCTGAGATTACAAGTGTGTGTCACCATGCCCAGTTCAGGATCACAGGTTTGAGACCAACCTTAACAACCCTGTGAGACTCATCAACCTAGTAAGACACTGTTTCAAAAACAAACAACAACAAAAAGAGCCAGGGTGGCAGCACGCTTGTAATCCCAGGACTTGGGAGACTGAGACAGGAGGATCACAAGCCAGCCTCAGCTATTTAGTGAGGCCCTCTGCAACTTAGTGAGACCCCATTTCAAAATAAAGAATAAAAAAAATAATAATAATAAGGCTGGGAGTGTAACTCAGAGGTAGAATCCCCCTGGGTTCAATTCCCAGTAATGTAAAGAGGTGGTGTGGGGGGGGAAGCAAAGGGAAAAAAAAAAGTGAGCATGTCTACCTGCTCAGCCAGCTTTGGCGCCTGGCTTTTCTTCAGTTCTGGAAAGCACTTTTTCCCTTAATCCCATCAACTATAGAAATAGCTTCCAGTCTACAGAGGCTGGCTGCCTGCCAGCTTCCACCACCTGGCTATGTATGTTTGTACATCAGTGTCCCCAGGAGCCACCAGGAGGCCCAATGACTGGCAACTTGCCAGGTATGGCCAGAAAAGGACTTCAACACAGCCTTTCACTCCACCCACCCTCAGCTTCCTGCCCAGCTCAGCATTTTCTGTTCATGAAGACTCCTTAGGAGAGGGAACCCTAATGTTTAAATCTTTGTGGGTTATCAGTTAATATATCCATTTGTTGTGAAGCTCTGAAGAAAATGAGGGGCATGTTTCAAAAACACCCAGAATTAGCCTGGAATTGGAAAACAGGCCTGGTATCCCCTCCTCTTCTATTCTAACAGCTAGCTTCCTCACTTCTTTCTCATAATTCAGCTACACATGTGGAATTTACCCACAGCCCTATTTTGAACTCATGGCATCCTTATTTTTTCAGTTCCACTGGGAAATTCTCTCCACATCTCTTAGCTCAAGTTCCTAGTCTACGGCCAGCCTAGGGATTGGCTGCCCTTGGTTTAGGTGTCCACTCTCGTGCAATCAGCTGTGTGCTGCTGGGTCACCTGGTTCAAAACTTGGCCACCTGCCAGGTGTGGTGGCACTCACCTGGAATCGCAGTACTTAGGAGGCTTAGACAGAAGGATTGCAGGTTTGAGGCTAGCTTCAACAATTTGGTGAGGCCCTTAGCTGCCTAGCCAGGCCTTGTTTCAAAAATAAAATAGGGCTGGGAGTGTAGCTTGAAGGTAGAATGCCCCTAGTTTCAACCCCCAGTACAAACAAACAAACAAGCAAAAAATTTGGCCCCTTGAGCAAGACAGCCTACAGGGAAGGAGCTGGAGGTGTCCTGGGGTATGAGTTACTCACGACAGGATTCAGAGTCATGAACTACCTCAGCCACCAACTTAGAATCAGGCATGAATCACATTGGAGGAAGATATTACACAATAAAGAAATGATTTTATTGTCTTACTAGTCCGTATCCCTGGGAGAAGGAGGGGCACATGTGAGACTGTGTTCACAGTACAACCTAGACGTTCAGGAAGCTGTTTCAGAGCCGGCCTGCCCCCTCACTGGGCCCCTATCTTGACAGCTGGAGATACCATGGTTCCAGGGATACTCAGCTGGGGCATCTGGGTTGGTCCCTCCATAGGGACCTTGTAAAATTGCTATTAAGGGGGAACTTTCTATAGTTTAAAGCCAAATACAGAGCCAAATTAGTGTTTCTAAGCCCCCTGCCTGGGACACCTCCCTGGAACATTTGGGCTTGTCACACATTCCAGGAGGGAGCAGCAGCACAGCTGCAGCCACAGCTGCCAGAAACAGGCCCGGGCCCCACCCTCGTGGGGGCAGGGCAGAGGCTGCAGGGCTTCCTCCAGCCCACCCCCAGCTCAGCCCCCTCCCCCATGCCACTGACTTCATCCACCCGGCAGCCTGGTCCGGAGCCCAGGCAGTATGAGGGGCTTTCTCCCAGAACAGGCCTAGGCCACCTGGGGGTGGGATGGGGTGCATATTGAGTTCAAGAAAAAAGGTGTATGGGGGTAAGAGGTGGTGGTGGTATTTGCTGTTTAAGGGTAGAAAAATGCAAGGAAGTAAAGCTTGCTTTCTCCATTTGTTCTTTGGCAATCCCCTCGGAGAATCCCAGGAGGAAAGCAGGATGACCTCATGTCTTCCAACTGAGAAATCTCAATGATTCCATGAAACGGAGCCCCTGGCTGCTCCACATTTCCGATGCAGGCTGCTTCAAGTGTTTAAAGCTACATGTTATGTCCCATTTAAGTGAGGGTTTAATACTCTTAAATATCTACCAAAAGTAGAGTACAATTCATGAAATCATAAAAATCAAACTTCACTTCTCAGAATCACAAATATTTGGAATATAAAATGTCTGGGGTGGGGGAAATATTAGAAGTAAGAAAGGTACAAAAGTTTGCTTTAGAAAAAAATAAAAACATTTTAAAAATTCATGCCTAAAAATCATGGTCTGGGGAACCATCCAGGTAAATGCTTCAGAGGCTCATTCCTTTAATAAAAGGCGCCCACCCAGAGCTGTATATCTAAGTGTGTGAACGGGAGATGCTTGTCAGCATCACACACACGAGCACATACATCTACAGGGAGAAACACACAGCTGGGTTTTGTGGTCCTAGGCACTTCATATCCACCTTCTTAAGTCTCCCATATTCCCATTACATCTGACAAGTTATTTCTTTGGAGGCAGGACGTTTTCTTCGAAGAAGCCTTGGTTGACAACATTCCCTGCTGGGAAGTATCTGGCCACCACAAAGGAGGACCCGTCACTGGCAGATGCCTTCCCCACTCCCATCTTCTTTGTATTCTTCCATACCATGGCTGTGAAGTGTCCTGTAAGGAACAGACAGAAGGAGAGGACAAAAGCTAGTAAGCAGAGCCTTGACAAGGGCTTCTCCAACTCCTACATTATCTTGCCTGGCCTCAACCTCCGCAGATAAGCATCAGAGGAAGGAGAGACAAAACACATCAGCTACCAGGTTTTTAAAGCAGGTCCTGTCAATCACCATGCAGATCTCAGCCACCTCAACCCTTTCCAACAGTCTTCCAGAGGTCATGACGATGCCCAGGGACCCTAACAATTAGGATGCCACCCTACCTGGAACCTGCCTCCAACCCTGCCCCAAACACAATGAAATCTCCGTGTTACTCTCCCAAGGCCGCTCTTTGTCATCATCTCACTTGACATCTCAGGAAAAACGACTGCCCCCTTTCAATGCACTCTCCCCTTTTGGGTTCCATGATGCCATAGGCTCTTGGCATTCCTCCTCCTCCTCTCCCACATCCATTATAATGTTGGAGAATCTCATTTCCTAAGGCTCAATCCTAGGCTTTCTTTTCTCTCTACACTCTTTTTAGGAGATTTCATCTTTCCCTGGCCTCCTAAATTTATTCTTCCAGCTCAACTCTCTGCTCAGTGTTCCAGACACAGCTACTTACCGCACATTTCCAGTTGGGTAACTCAGGTATCTCAGATGTGATCTATCCAAACCTCCCTCTTGAGTCCAGTCCCCCAGATTTACTCCTCTCCTGAGCCCCCCATTTACATTAACAGCACCTCTTCGCATAGGCGTGGGCCTGCCTTCCTCCCTCTCCCTGGTGTGGCCCACAACAAGCCACCACTCAACCCTGAAGAATTCAACTCCAAAGTGCATCTCAAATCATGTCCTTCCAAAACCTTGGTCCCAACCACCAATGTTTCTCTCTTAAACCACTGCAATAGCTGCCTGACTGTTTCTCGATGCCACCTCCATTTAACTTTTCACTTAAGTAGTTAGAATGATCATTTTTAGAGATGAATCATCTATTTACTTCCCTGTGTAAAAATCCTTCAATCACCTCCAATGTATCTAGAGTGAAAGCAAACGATTTGGCCTGGTGGCCTTCTTGCCATTCCTTGAACACATCAGGTCGTTTTCGGCCAGAGAGCCCTTGCAAACACTGGCCACAGTGCTAAATACTCTTCTGATGACTAACAATTTCTTGGCCCTTAGGTCTCAGGCTAAATGTCACTTGTTTAAAGAAGTTTTTTAAGCAGAGCATTGAGGTGCACGCCTTTAATCCCAGTAGTTAGGAGGCTAAGATAGGAGGATCACAGGTTTGAGGAAAGCCACAGCAAGTAGTAAGACTC
>PVLC010035048.1:0-16562 GCA_004027655.1 Graphiurus murinus | reverse complement strand
AGAGACACAGAGAGACAGGGAAAGGGTCGGGGCTCTTTGTCGTCTGGCTTAGAGTTGAAGATTGGGCTCCTCTTGCCATTTCTTTCAGAATATTCTCAGCAGTATTAGATTGAAGGTATGTTCCTAAAGTCACTCTCACCCACCCCTTCCTGAAATCTGAGCTGTTGTATTATCTGTCCTTTTTGGAATAGTAATCAATGGTCAGCCTCCTTCTTAAGATAAACATTTATTAAGTAAGCCAGGGAGTTAGACGCTGTGGCGCATGCTTGAAATCCATCTTGGTAGGCTACAACAAGAGGATCACAGGTTGGAGGCCAGGCTCAGCAACATCATGAGTCCCTGTGAAACTTAGTGATATCCTGCATATTGCAGAGGTAGAATGCCTCATGTTTCAATCCCCAGTACCATAGAAGGAGAAGAAGGAGGAGGAGGAGAAAGAGGAAGAGGTGAGGAGGAGGAGGAGGTAAAGAAGAATTATTAAGGAAGCCAGTAACAGTGGTACATACCTTTAATCTCAGTACTTGGGAAACTGAGATGGGAGGATTGCTGGTTTGAGACCAGGCTCAGCAACTTAGTGAGACTCTGTTTAAAAATTAAAAAAAAAAAAATTAAGTGGCTGAGGGTATAGCTCAGTGGTAGAACACCTCTAGGTTCAGTTCTTAGTTCCTAGTAACACACACACACACACACACACACACACACACACACACACACAGAGCCAAGGATCTCCTTTGCTTTCTTTTCTCTTGATAAAACACTTGTTATTCCAGCGCTCTGTTTTTTGCTTTTTGTTTTCGCTAAATTTCTAATATTTCATTTTTCCATATTTATAACATCTAAGGGTGAGAGAGTTGCTGATAGGAATAAGGAGTGTGTGTGTGTGTGTGTGTGTGTGTGTGTGTGTGTATGTGTGTGTGTGGTACTGAGGATTGAAACCAGGGGCATTCTACCTCTGAGCTACACCCAGCCCTATTTTTTAACTCTTTATTTTGAAACAGGCTCTCACTAAGTTGTGGAGGGTCTCACTAACTAGCTGAGGCTGGGTGGGAATCTGTGATCCTCCAATCTCAGCCTCCCAAGTACTAGGTTTACAAGTGTGTGCCACCATGCCTGGCTAAATTTCTTTATTTCTGAAACAAGATTTCCCTATGTTACTGCTCATAGGCCTCGAACCTGCAATCCTCCTGTCTCAGCCTCCCTAGTACTGGCCCTGCAGGGCCTGTGCCAATGGGGTGCGTAAGGAAATGGGATTTGAAGTCATAGAGCTGAATCTCAAATGCAGCACTTGGGCAGGGGACCACCTGAGCCTGTCTCCTCCCCTCTGCCAATCACTATGATAAACACAGAACATGGGTAGACCACCTTGCCTAGTGTCTGACACCAAATAAGAGATTTCTAAAGGGAAGCTGCTGATGGTAGCAGAGGAGGAGCAGACAGGACATGAAGGGTTTCTTTTCACTTAACATAAAATTACATTCAGATCCAGTGGTGTGGCCCTGCGCAGGAAGAGCTCTGGCCCCCTCCAAACCTGATAGCTTCCTGCGCTGTAGGCCTCTCCCCCTCCTGTCTCCTGTGGTTGCCTGACGCGTCCTCTGTATTTAAGGCAAAACTTAAGTGCTTGCTATTACTGTGCGTGCCTGCCCCATTCCTCCATCAGTCCTAGGTTCAGCCCAGCCCCTTCGCCTGACATGTCCCCTCCCCTTGTTACCGAGGCAGAGCCCACCTGCGCCCCAACAGGGCTGCTTCCTCCTGCTGATGCCTACCACTGCTGGTCTACACCCGGTGGTCTACTCCTGTGCCACCTTGAATGAGAGTTCTTTGACCTCCACTACCAGTGTGAGATTTGGCCAGCTGCTGAGTGCCCACTCTGGTTATGCATTTCAGATCTGAGGAAATAACCTCAGGGGGACTCCCCGTGAGACAGACCCCAGCCCAAACTCCAATGACCATCCAACCTCCCGGAGGCCTACCCTGACTGCCGGGCCACAGATCAGCAGGAGTCTCCTGGAAGTGATGTCAGTTCTGAGCCGGTGTCCAGTAGTCCCAGAAAGTTCTGATTATTTCCAGTGCATGGACATCTGGTAAAAGGCTGTGGGTTCCTTTGAGGAAGTCTGGGAGAAAGATCCACAGTATGAGTTTTTAGTGCCCCAACAGGGTCCTTCCTGGAGGGACTTTTCTTCATTCAAGGGTTTCTAGAACTAGCACCAGTATCAAGTCTGGGCATTGATTGTTTCTGCTTCGCACCTTGTAATCGCTCCTTCCTTCACCTACAGACATCCTCATAAGACCCAGCTGTGCTCCTGGGTGGTTTTACTACAAGTCTAACTGTTACGGATACTTCCGGAAGCTGAGGAACTGGTCTGATGCCGAGGTAAGAAATGTGATCATTGGCTTATCTCCAGCAAGGGGACCAGCCAGAGCCCCGGATCTCATCTGACCCAGAATAAAGGATCTTTCCTTGGTGCTCTGAGGAGGAGCTATCTGGCTGGTGAAACGGAGAGAAGAGGGTCATGTGTTCAACTCATTATTCAATTTCATGAGCACTCATGAAGTGGGTACTGTCTGCTCAGCCTTGGGATGGGCTTCAGGGACATAAGAAGGAATAAGAACTTGCCTCTGCCTGCAACAAGCTAGAAATACACAGATGAAAGGAGACTGAAAAGATGAGAAATTTGCTGCATGTAGTGGAGCATGCCTGTAATCCCAGGACTTGGGAGGCTGAGACAGGAGAATTATGGGTTCAAGAGCAGCCTCAGAAATTTAGAGAGACTTTCAGCAACATAGTAAGGCCCTATTTCAAAACAAAGCAAAACAAACAAACAAGCAAATAAAGGGGTGGGGATATAGCTCAGAGGTGGAACACCCCTGGGTTCAGTTCCCAAGTAAATCACAAACACACACACACACACACACACAAACACACACATGAAAATAAACAAAAACAACAAAAGATGAGAAACTTGCAGACAGAAGAATTGAGTCCCTGTGAGAGATTTGTGTAATGTGTAGACAGGCATGGAGCAGAGAGAGGTCTCAGGACTGCCTCACAGAAATGAAGCAATTCCAACAAACGGGAGTCTTCATTTGGAGTCATGGAGAGTTCATGGGAATGTTTCTCTACACAACCCCAAACATACTGGTTTTATCTCACTGAGGCTTTGCCTAAGAACACCCAAAAAGTATAGGAGGAAGCCCGGTGTGGTGGCACACACCTGTTATCCCAGTTCTTGGGAGAACGAGACAGAAGGATCACAGGTTTGAGACCAGCCTCAGCAACTTGGTGACACTCTCAGCAACTTAGCGAGACCCTGTTTCAAAATAAAAAGGAAGGACTGTGGTATTTAAACAGAAAGTTTTAAGCCAGGCATGGTGGAGCATGCTCGTAATTCTAGTACCTGGGAGGCTGATATAGGAAGATTGCAGGTTTGAGGACAGCCTCAGCAAGTAGTGAGAGTCTCATCAACTTAGTGAGATCCTGTTTCAAAATTAAAGGAAAGCAGGGCTGGGGGTGTATCTCAGAGGTAGAATGCCCTTGGGTTCAATCTCCAGTCACATACACACACACACACACACACACACACACACACACACACACATACACACACACCACCACCACCAACACCATCACCACCACAAACAAAAAAAAACCCAGAAAATGTCAGTGCAGTATGAGCATAAATGATTTTTCAGGATTATGCCAAGAATAATTAGTAGGGAACCTAGGAAGTCTGTCATAATCAATGCTTGACTAAGCTAGTCCTAAGTGACTAGAGAGAGACAGAAGCAAAGAAGGAACTTCCCAGTCTATGATTATGAGGAAACTGAGCCTCAGAGAGGTGACTTGTCAAGGTCACAGAGACACTAAAAAGAGACAGGCAACACCAGGACAAGGGCACTCCTCCGACCCTGAATCTCTTGTTCTCGCCTTGACCTGCCTCTTCCTCTGAGACCTGTAGTGACAGGAGGGTCCTGTGGGATGTAGGTCCCAGTGTCTGCAGGAGGAGGGGGCCGTGCCAACCTGTTCTTTCTGCCTGGCACTCTAGAGCTGCAGGGGAGTGTCATGCTTCTCCATCTTCTAGGCGTCATTAATGGGACCTCTCCTTGTGTGCAGCTTGAGTGTCAGTCCTATGGAAACGGAACCCACTTGGCGTCTATCCAGACTCTAGAGGAGGCCAGTGTCATAGAAACGTATGCACGAAGCTTGGTGGCAAATAAACAGGTGTGGATTGGCTTGTACGACCCATTGAAGGTAATCCTGGACTCTACCCACAAACGACCCCCCAGGAAGGCCAGCATGCTAGCCCCTTCTGGGAACCAACTCCAAGGCTGCTAATGGAGGCACAGGTGCCTCCAGCTGGTGAAAGCCAGGGTGTTCATGACAGGGACCCAGATCTGGCCCTCAGTGGAGGTTATAATTTAAGTAGTAAGGTTTTACAGCACTTCTGTCTAATTAAGAGCCTCCTGAAACTTAGAATATGAAATTACCAACTTCTCAGAGGTTTAAAAACACATGTGTATTTGTGTGTGTGTATATGTATCTAATTATAAAAAGAATTAACTCAGATTTATTAATTTATTTAGTAAATACTATTTATTATTAATGCAGATTAATCAAATCAGATTTAAGCCGGGTGTGGCAGTGCACATCTATAATCCTAGTGCTTGGGAGGCTGAGGCAGGAGGATCACAGGTTCAAGGCCAGCCTCAGCAATTTAGTGAGACTATTTTAAAATAAAAAATAAGCTAGACATGGTGGTGTATGCCTGTAATCCCAGTACTTGGGAGGCTGAGTCAAGAGGATCTCAGGTTCAAAGCTAGCCTTAGCAACTTTGTGAGTCTGTCAGCAACTTGGTGAGATCCTGTTTCCAAATAAAATATTAAATGAGCTGGGGATGTGGCTCGGAGGTAGAATGCTCCTGGGTTCCATCCTAAGCACCACAAATATCAAATCAAATCAATCAATCAATCAACCAATCAGTCAGTAATAAAAATAGGAATGAGAGTGTAGCTCAGAAGTAGAATGCCCCTGAGTTTAATATCCAATAACATACACACACACACACACACACACACACACACACACACACACACATATATTTAGGTAATTAAGTCAAATTAATTAAATCCCCCTTAGGTCACTAATTCAAGTTGAAAACTTTCAGCTAACTTTTTTCTTAAAGGCTGTTATGTTTTTTATTACCCTTCAATTTTTACTCTCACTGGACTCTCATCATGCTTGCCATCAATACCTTATTCATTTATTTATTTACTATTTATTTATTTATTTATTTATTTATTTATTTATTGTAACTGGGGATTGAAATCAGGGGCATTCTATCTCTGAGATATACCCTCCAGCTCTATTTTATTCTTTTTTTTTTCTGGTAAAGGTAATTAAATTTATTTAGGGATGAGTGATGGAATAAAAATTTATTTTATTTTATTTTATTTGCAGTACTGGATATTGAACTCAGGGACATTTACCTCCAAGCTACACCCCCAGCCCTATGTTTTATTCTTTATTTTGAAACAGGTTCTCAATAAGTTGTGGAGGACCTCACTAGCTGAGGCTGGCCTCGAATATGGTATCCTTCTGTCTCAGCCTCCTAAGTACTGGGATTCCAAGTATGTGCCACCATGCCCGGCAACATGTAAGCTTTTGTCACTGTTGTTACAAATATTTTATGCAGTTATTTATATCTTTTTTTTTTAATTCTGGGGATTGAACCCAGGGCTGTTCTACTGAGTTACACCTCCAACCCTATTTTATTTTTTTTTTGAAACAGGCTCTCACTAAGCTGTGGAGGGCCTCACTAAATTGCTGAGGCTGGTCTCCAACCTACAATCCTCCTGTCTCAGCCTTTTATATACTGTAATTACAAGTGTGTGCCACCACACCTGACTGCAATTATTTATCTTTGAATGCCATTTGACTATCGCAAATTTTACATTCTTATCTATTCACATTACTAGCAAACAGAACTCTGTCCTTCAGAGATGGGACAAACTTACATCTATTATATGATACTTTTTTGTTTAATTTTAATTTTTTATATTCATAACTGAGAAAAATCAGTGGCAAGTAGACATTTTAAAAATTGAGTAATGTTTCTAGTTAACCAAGAAATGTAAATTATATTGCAATATAATTTAATGTAAATTCAAAGAGCAATATAATCTGACTTCTCAGATTATTAACCTTTTGCTTTGTCTACATGAATAATATTTTTAAGAATATGGAGAAATTGTGCTTGGGCCAAGTTGGCAACAATATAAATGTCTATCATAGTCATGTTTTTGGAAAGTACTTTGGCAAGGGATACCAATAATCTCAACATATTTATACCCTTTGACGAATTAGTTCTACTTTGGGGATTTTTTCATAAGGAAATAATTTTAAATACCAAAAGCTTCCTGAACAAAGTCGTTCATAACAGAATTCTAGATAATAATTGTACTTTGGAAACAAGATGCCCATCTATCAATGGGGAGAAATTAAGGAAAATTACAATATGCATTTACCATTGAAATGTTCAGAAAGCAACTTGCAAAGCTGAAAATACATACATATATATCTTAAAGATCACAATGTTTAGGCAGATTTTTTTTTTTGGATAGGACCCCAAGCTCATAGGCCACAAAAGTAAAATGGACAAATGGGATCATATCAAGCAAAGAAACTTCTGCACAACAGAGGAAACTGCTAGCAGAGTGGAGAGAACCTGCAGAATGGCAGGAAATGTTTGTAAATTATTCACCAGACAAGGGATTAATTTTCAGAATATACAAGGAGCTTAAGAAACCTAGTAACAAAAACCAAACAATTCAATTCAAAACAGGCTGAAGATCTGAATAGACCTTTCTCAAAAGAAGATATCTGAACAGCCAAAAAGTACATGAAAAGATGCACTGCGTAACCAATCCAGGGAAGCACAAATCAAAACCACAGTGAGGTGCTACCTCACCTCAGGTAGAATGGAGATTAGCAGAAAGACAGCAGGTTTCCTGTGTGACAGTGGGAAGAGAAGGGGATCCTTGTACACTGTTATTGGGAATGTAAATCAGTACAGCCATTATGTAGGCAGTGGAGATTCCCGTAAACATTAAGATCTAAGCTGGGTGTGGTGGTGCACACTCATAATCCCAGTACTTGGGAGGATGACACAGGAGGATCTGGGTTCACTGCGAGCCTCAGCTACTTAGTGAGGCTCTTCACAACTTAGTGAGACCCTGTTTCAAAATAAAGACTAAAGACGGGCATGGTGGTGCACACTTGCAATCCCAGTATATGGGAGGATGAGACAGGAAGATTGCAGGTTCAAGGACACCCTCAGCAAGTAGTGAGACTTTCATCAATCTAATGAGGCTCTGTTTCCAAATAAAAATAAAATAGGGATGGGCGTATAGTTCGGAGGTAGACTACCCCTGGGTTAAATAAATAAATAAATATTGACAATATTATGTCCCAATTTAAAAAGTACAAAAAATACAAATGTATTTTTCACTCCTGAAAATGTTCGTATCAGAAGTAAATATGCTAAAATATAGGTAAGTTATCCTCTTAGTGTTTGAATGGAGTGACCCTTCTATTTTACTTGTTTACACATTTCTGCACTTTCCTAGTTCTGAGCAGGAGCACTGAATCTCAGGGAGGTCGCCAAGTAATGGGCTCATTCCTCCTCTCTCTTGTCATTGCAGAATAATCAGTGGAAGTGGTCTGATGGGTCCCAGTACCCGTACAGACCCTGGAGTGGCAGGTCCCTGGGTGAGGAACCCCACTGTGCTGAGCTGAGCAATAGCAACAGTAAGTTCTCCTGACCACCCTCACCTCTTCCCAAATCCCAGTTGCTTCCCTTGAACTGCTGAGATCCCAAAAGGACATCCTCACCTTCCTCCCTCCCTCTTTCTTTTCTTTCTTTTTTTTTTGTCTGGAACTTGAACCAAGGAGCATTCGACCTCTGATCTATACCCCCAGCACTTTTTATTTTGAAATATAATCTTGCCAAGTTGCTGAGGATGACCTTGAACCAGGAATCCTCCTATCTTGGCCTCCCAAGTACTGGGATTATTACAGGGAAGTGTTACCATGCCCCACTCCTTACCTCCCACTTTCACATCAACATCTCTGTTTTTCTACAAGACACTGGCCTCACCAGGTATAGTGGTGAGCCTGCCTGTAATCTCAGTACTTGAGAGGCTGAGACTGGAGGATGGCAGGTTTAACAACTTAGTGAGACCCTCAGCAACCCAGTGAGATCCACTTTCAAAATAGAATAAAATAGGGCAGGGGGTGTGGTGTGGAGGTAGAATGTCCCTGGGTTCAATCCCTGGTATTAAAAAAAAAAAAAAAGACAATGGCCTCTCCATGGATATGGTTTACCAACCTTCCATCCCTTGTGAACACTGAACAGTCTTTGCCTTGTCAATAATACTAGCTATTCGGCTCTTTGCTGTATATTTTCTTTAAATTCACTCACTTTTTTCTTAAATATGTTTATTTTAAAATCCTATTGTAAAGCCGGGCATTGGTGGTACACACTTGTAATCCCAGCATTTGGGAGGCTGAGACCAGAGGATCCGGGTTCGTGGCCAGCCTCAGCTACCTAGTGAGGTATTCCACAACTTAGTGAGATCCTGTTTCAAAATAAAGAATAAAAAATTGGGCTGGGGGTGTACCTTGGAAGTAGAATGCCCCTGGGTTCAATCCCCAGTACCGCAATAAATAAATAAATAAATAAATAAATAAATAAATAAATAAATAAATAAATAAATAAATAAAAAATCCTATTGTAGCCAGACATGATGGCACAATTCCTGTAATCTCAGCACTTGGGAGGCTGAGACAAGAGGATCCCAGGTTTGAGATCAGCCTCAGCAACTTAGTGAGACTCTTAGCAACCTAGCAAGGCCCTATTTCCATATAAAAATAATACTAATAAAATAGGGCTGGGGATGTAGCTCAGAGATAGAATGTCCCTGGTTTAATCCCCAGCAAAACACACACACACACACGCACACAAACCCGAAAGAAAAGAAAGTCATATTGTATACCATGAGGGTACTATGTGTCTCTTTTGGGGAAAGACAGGTCACAGGGAAGAACTATATGAAATCAGATGAATACTCCTGACTTCTTTAAAACCAGGGGTCCCCTCAGCCCTGGAAGTCCAGTCTTAGCCTTGGTTCTTCTTTCCTGCTTGTTTCCCTGAGTCCTGTCCCCAGACCACAGTGACCAGAACCACAGCTGTGGCTGTGTGCAGTCACTAGAGCCTGCCTCCTTTCCTTCCCTACCTCCTTCCCTCCCTCCCTTCCCATCTTGCTAAATTGCTGAGGTTGGCCTCAAACCTTGGATCCTCCTGTCTCATCCTCCTTAGTACTGGAATTACAGGTGTGTGCCACCACTCCTGGCTTCCCTTGTTGCTTTCATTCTTTGCCTTCTGTGCTAGGAAGTTAGGGTTCTTAACCTTGGTGTTAATGACATTATGGGATGGGTAAATCTCTCCTGGGGGAACCAGGGCATCCTGGACATCGTGGGAAGTTCAGCAGTAACCCTGGTCTCTACTCAGTAGATTCCAGTAGCACCCGCTTCCCAGGATGTGGCAACCAAATGTCCCTGTAGGATCATATTCACTGGCTATTGAGAACCACACACAGCTCATAAGCTCTGTGACACTTAATGCAGGAGGTGGTGCATTTGGTAATATGCCAGTAAGTCTAATTGACGACCACAGTGACACCAGACTCATCTCCCAGCCAAGAAGCCACTGGCACGGGTCTGGGCCAGGGCCTCGGGAACTGGCGCTGAGTAGTAGGGGACCAGCTGCTTCTGTTTACAAAGCTTGTAAGAACAGAGAGGAGCTAGGCATAGTGGTGCACGCCTATGATCCCAGCCCTAGGGAGGCTGAGACAGGAGGATCGCAAGTTCAAGACCAGCCTCGACCTTAGCAAGATCGAGTAAAACACTCAGGTGACTCTGGCAAGCTCAGTACTGAACTGAGGGACTTCAATGTCTGTCTGTTTCCTTACAGACTTTTTAGGTTGGAACAAAAGGGACTGCCGTGACCGCCTACGCTTCCTGTGCAAATACCAGCCCTAAAGCCAGAACCAAGATTTTGCAGCCCTCCCGCAATCCCTTTCCTCTCCCTTCTCTGAAATGCTGGCCAAACCGGATCACTGTCTCAGACAGTAAAGATCTATTACACACATCCCCCTACTTATTTCTTCATTCAAGGGCCTGAGAATCCATCAGCAAACCAAACAGATTCAATTCTTTGCCATCATAGAGCATGCATTTCGGCAGGGCTGGGGAGTCCAGGTAGACAATTATTAAACAAAATCAGTAAAGAATACAGCACAGGAGCTGGATATGGTGGCACACACCTGCAATCCCAGCACTTGTGAGACTGAGACAGAATTGCAGGTTTGAGGAGAGCATGCTGTAACTTAGTGAAACCCTATTTCAAAATAAAAAATTAAAAGGACTGAGGGCATAGGGAATAGAAATGTGTTGAGGTGTGCATGGGATAGTTAACATCAGCCAGACTATTCTCAAGCAAGAGGGAATTGATTGGTTTATGATACTCCATAGTCTATAAGTAGATTTGTGCTTCAGGTATAAATAGAGCAATCGATCAGTGGAGTTCACCAGAATGGGGTGTTGTCTGTTCATTTTTGGGCTTTCTTTTTTTTTTTTCTTTTACTGGAAATTAACTTCATTATCAGGCTCCATCTAGTTACAAGATGGCTGTACCAGCTGTCACCACTACCAGGAAAGAAGTCCTTAGCCTTCAAACAAAAGCCTCTAAATGAAGTCTCATTGGTGAAGAATGAATTATGTGTTCATCCTCCAACCAATCACAGGTCTAGAGGATAGTGTGCTCTTCCAATATCACCCTCCCCTTCACTCCTCAGCCCGATTTCCTCCACTTAAAAGGTCCAGTAAATCTTAGAGTACTGTAAGTCCAGTTAATTAGTGCCTATATGCCTTGTTAGCTTATAGAATAAAATTTTAGACTAATTAAAAGAAGCCTGGAGGGGGAGGGCGAGAGGAGAGAAGGGAGAGAAAAGAGAGAGAAAGAGAGAGAGAGAGAGAGAGAGAGAGAGAGAGAGAGAGAGAGAGAGAGAGAGATATTGTTAGACACCCGTGATATGGGTACAAGCTGTCTATTAACTAGTTAACACCAACCTGAAGATTCTATGAAGAATGAGACCACCATGCCCTGTCCTGGGCTCCACGAGCAAGAGAATTGAACTTAGCAAATGCTACCTGCATGCTTCTCATGTTCAACATTTACAACATTTTTTAAAAAAGAAGAACCCCGGATACCAAAGGCCCATCTTACCTTCCAGTGCCCACACTCCCTCGCCTGCCTTTGAGGGTGGATCCTTTTCTGTCCCTTACTTTCCTGAATAAATCTCTGCTTGTGCCTCCTTTGATGTGTCCTGAAATCCCCTTCTGCTGTATAAGTCAAGAACCTGCCCAGGCCGAGTTGAGGTCCCCCATCTGGTGACACCAACAGGCTCACAGGACCACAGCAGGCTGCCTTCTCAACACCATTTGCCCCTCAGCTATTGTCACGTCCACAGCACAGTTGTGACAGGGCGGTGGGGTAGTTTGCACACAGACCAAGGAAAGTGCCTGGAGACAGCATGGGGGACATATGGGTTTTTGGGAAAGCAATCAGTGCAGAGTTCAGTGGTGACAGGCTGCCAGAGAGCACCTCCATCCTTCACAGCGCTTTGCCAAGCTGTGTCTCCTCTCCCTCATGGTGTTTTAACCAGTGCTGGCCTGTCCACAGTGCCCTGGGGTCTGTGCCCGTCCCCACTCAGGGAGGGTTTTATACACCAGGCTGCAGAAGCAATGACATCATCAGCATCACTGCTTGGATTGCTTGTACACCCAGCATCCCAAGGAGCGACTGTCTTGGTGTCCATGCAAGAAAGTAGCTTCTGCAGATAACGCTAACCTGCCCTAGTCCCCAGTGTGCAGGAGAGAAAGCCAGTGGCCTTCAACATAACAAGTATCTGGATTTCCTGGTTCAGGCTTGCTCTCAATGTTCCCTTGACTTGGCTAGGTTTTTTGGGGGGAACAGAAAAGAAACATTCCCAGAGCATGTTGTGGTACACATTTGTAATCCCAGTACTTGGGACGCTGAGACAGGAGGATCCAGGTTCACAGCCAGCCTCAGTTACTTAGTGAGGTCCTCTGCAACTTAGTGAGACCCTGTTTCAAAATAAAGAATGAAAAATAGTGCTGGGGGTGCTCAGGTAGAATGCTCCTGAGTTCAATCCCCAGTACTGCAAATAAATAAATAAATAAATAAATAAATAAATAAATAAATAAATAAATAAAGAGAAAGGAAACATTCCAGCATATGGTAATTTACTGGCTCCCTTCCTCTTAGGATGATATGTCTGTGTACTCTTGTGCAGTGCACAGACTACACAGCCCTATTCTGTGGCCCTGCTTACAAAGGCAGAGGGATTCTCTACCCTCAGGGTAAAAAGCATTCCTTTGAGAAATTCTATCCCAAGTTCCCACTCAAAGAAAGACCTGAGTCCTGCAGGAGTAGCGGGTGGCAGAAAGAAAATTCAGCTAGGTGTTATTGCCTGAGGTATGCCCACTTATGTTAAGACTCCAGCCATGACCTAGGGTATTTATTGTAATAGGAAGGGCAGAGGATTTGTATTTAAGCCCCTCTGGATCTGTCTGAATGCCTGAACTGCCTAGGTGAAGGTGAGCTTGGTCTCTCAGCCTTTGTCTTCTTCTCTTAGGGATTTGGGGCTTAAATTAGTTAAGCTATTTGAAGAGTTCAGAATGGGCTCTGGAGTGATTCTTAACAAATGTCATTGTCTATGAAAATCACACGAGCTGTCATAGCTGCTCAGCTACTCTGTCACAAACTGTCATCTAATACCCTCCTCTGGAGCTTGGGAAGGCAGAAACAGGAGTAACTGTGGACTCTAGAAGGCTCTGTGTGGATGCCTGCCTCACACATAGGAAGCAGAACTGATGCAAGACACTGAAGGAGTTGCATACTCAAAATCCAGCGTGCATCAACTTGAAAAGCCAATGTGCATTTCCATCACACTTAATATATGCGAGGTCTTTGTGGTCATTGAATTAATAAGTGCAATGGAGAGTAATCTGAGTTCATGAAGACAAATCACCAACTGTTTACTTTTAGGCTTAAATATTGGAGGAAACCTTTGTGATCTCAGGTTAGATTTCTTGGGACAGAAAAGCACTGAGTTATAAAAGGAAAATATTAAAAAATTTGGATTTGAAATCAAAACTTTGAGCCAGGCAAGCACTGTGCTGCATGCCTGTGATCCCAGTTCTCTGGAGGCTGAGACAAAGGGATACTAGGAGTGAGACTCTCAGAAGCCTAGGGAGACCCATTCCCAAATAAAAAATAAAAAGGGCTGAAGGCTAAAGGTGTGGCTTGGAGGTAGAATGCTCTTGGATGCAATCTTTAGTACAAAAAAAAAAGATGTACTGCTAAAATACTAAGAGACATTCTATAGAATGGGAGAAAATGTTTGCACAACTTATGTCTGATAAAGGACTTTGGACAATGAAAGAAGACTCTGTCTCTGACAGAAATCCGTCCAGTTCATGTTGGATCTCTCTCAATCTGATTTCTTATCAGAATTATTTCTTTTCCATCCATATCCTATCCTCCTCCATGCACTCTCTTTATAATTCTAGTTTCCTTCTTACTCACAATATCAAGGCACTTATCCCTGTGAACACTTCAATGGGCCCCAGTAAAGTAATCCCTCTCCTTCACTTTAAACACATCGGAACTTCTACTGGGAACCCCTAGAGCACCTTCAACTTCTATTGAGTTCTTCAGATGGAGTCTTCCTTCCTCTAGGCGCCTGCCTGATTCTGCTTGCCTCATTTCTTAGCTGTCAGAGCTCATAGCCTAATTTTTATTGCCATTTTAAATATTTGTGAGACAGGCATGTTGGCACACACCTGTAATCCCAGTACTTGGGAGGCTGAGACAGAAAGGTCACAGATTCTAAGCCAGCCTCAGCAACTCAGTGAGGCTCGCATCAACATAGCAAGACCCTATTTCCAAATAAAAAATGAAGTAGGGTTGAGGGTGTAGCTCAGAGGTAGAATGCCTCTGGGTCTAATCCCCAGCACCACACACATCAAAAAATGTGATCACAAACATATGTCTCTTTTCTAAATCTCAGTTTTTTTGTTTTTTGTTTTTGTTTTTTATAAAATGAAGGTCTTGATCTGAACTCCAGTGATCATAAGGTTTAGTTGATGTTCATCTGTGAAGGGGTCTGGTGTAAGACAATAAGAACCAGGAAACTAGCACTTAAATTAATTTCTTTCAACTATGTGTGATCCAAACAAAGAAAGTTTCCTGAATTTTTGCCCACAGGGGCAGGTTGATAACCCTGGGTCAGACAATCCCTTCCTGCTGGACCTTTCTCTTCTTTTATTTGTATTTGAATCATATAGTTCCCTAAGTCAGGGACGAGTCTCTGAAGTCATTGAAAACCTGTACAAAAGTAACCGAAGCCATTAAATAAAAGAATGCACACATTAGTGATGGATGGGTGTGTCTTCCTCCAGGACAGCCAATGTAGACTATGTTGCAACCAAGAGATAGCATAGCAGATCAACAGATTATGAAAGCAGATATTTATGCTCAAGCTCAAAGTCCTGCCTTGCAGCCCAAGGGCTCAAGTCACCAGTGGCTCTGAGAACCCGCAGGTGAGTGTGGATCCTTCCCAGGGTGGCTGCTCTACTAAACACTGGATGACGGTGCCTGTCACAACTGATCACACTATTGTCCAGTGTGTGGGGGTGGTGGGGTGGGGGAGGTACATTCAGTTGGATGTGTTCCTCCACCACCAGAGAGAGGAACTTCTGGTCAAGGGTGGCCCATGCTTGGACTCTTTTAAAATAAAAGTACCAAGATTAATTTTTATAGAAAATAGTCACCCATATAAGTGAAACTAAAGGAATTCCATCTTTGGATAAATGGCCTTTGTGACAGAAAATATTAGTATCCAAAAAAATGTTTTTAAAAAATATCTTAGGAATACTAACTCAGCCTGGTGTAGTGGTGCACACCTGTAATTCCAGTACTCGGGAAACTGAGACCGGAGGAGTGCAGGTTCAAGGGCAACCTCAGCAATTTAGCGAGGCCCTCAGCAACTTATGAGACCCTGTTTCAAAATAAAAAATAAATTAGGGCTGGGGGTGTAGTTCAGAGGTAGAATGCCCCTGGGCTCAATCCCCAGTACCCCCTCCCCAAGAAAAGAACACTAAGCACTTTTATTATTATGTCTCATATATGGTTCAATTTTAGAGAGTATCTGTTAACCCCTTACTAAAAAATGATGACATCCATACATTCATATTTTATTCTGTCTCTTTCCCATTCATATTTATAATACTATTTTAATGTTTCTCATGTTGTCGAGGTTTAAAACTTCTGCATACTATTCCATTACCATAATTCCCACAGTTATTCAGTCCTAGTTTTAAATCACAGTCAATGACCATCAGTAGTTTTAATTTTAATTAATTTATTACTATTGTTATTTTTAATCATTTTTCCCATGTCGAATCCTTTATTTTGTATTCTCCTTTGACTATTTGGATTTTATCATTGGTTAATTTTGTTTTGTTTGTTTTTTTTCAGAAATGAGTTTCATGGGGTCTGGATCTCCTGAGTTCTTGAATACTTGAATGTTTTAGTACCTTTATACCTGACTGAATATAAAGTTATTGGTCATATTTATTTCCTTCAAAAGTATGTAAATATTGCTTCGGTGATTTGTTCATTATTTATTCATTTATTGAGGCATGCCCATTGACTGCAAGGAAACGGAGTTTAAAGGATGCTTACCTGGGGCAAATAGAAAGTAGTTTGCAAAATGATGCACAGAAAAAGTGGACACAGCTTCCTTAAGGATTTTGTTTTTTTCTGACTTCCAGTTTGATAAGAAAGGAAAATGTCAGGTGTGGTGGCACACACTTGTAATCCCAGTACTTGGGAGGCTGAGATAGGAGGATCACAGGTTTGTGGTCGGCCTCAGCTACTTAGTGAGGCCCTCCACAACTTAGTGAGACCCTGTTTCAAAATACAGAATAAAAAAATGGTCTGGGGGTACAGCTTGGAGGTAGGATGCCCCTTGGTTCAATCCCCAGTACCACAAAAAAAAAAAAAAAAAAAGAATAAAATAGGGCTGGGAGTGTATCTTGGAAGTAGAATATTCCTGGATTCAATCCCAAGTACCAAAAAAGAAAAAAGAAAAGCAAAAAAAGAAGGAAAATAACTAGAAGGTGATTTTTATATTTATTATTAATTAGTTGATTGATTGATAGATAAATTGATTGATTAAATAAGGTAAGGGAGATTGAACCCATGGGCATTCTACCTTTGAGCTATACCCCAAGCACCCCACTTTTTTCCCCAGTAGTTCAGATTGAACCCAGAGGCTTTCTACCTCCGAGGTACATTCCAACCCTATTTTTTATTCTTTATTTTGAAACAGGGACTCACTAAGTTGTGGTGAGCCTC
>PVLC010035047.1:0-16551 GCA_004027655.1 Graphiurus murinus | reverse complement strand
TTTTTTTTTTTTTTTTTTTTTTTTTTTTTTTTTTTTTTTTTTTTTTTTTTTTTTTTTTTGCAGTACCGGGGATTGAACTCAGGGGCATTCTACCTCCGAGCTACACCCCCAGCCCTATTTTTTATTCTTTATTTTTGAAACCGAGTCTCACTAAGTTGCGGAGTGCCTCACTAGGTAGCTGAGACTGGCCGCGAACCCGGATCCTCTGGTCTCAGCCTCCCGAATGCTGGGATTACAAGCGTGCGCCACCACGCCCGGCTCATTATTCTTTATTTTTTGAAACAGGGTCTACTAAGTTTCGGAGGGCCTTACTAAATAGCTGAGGCTGGCTGTGAACCTGTGATCCTCCTGTTTCAGCCTCCCAAGTACTGGGATTACAAGCACTCACCAACCACCCCCGGCTTAGAATAAAATACTTCTAAAAAATCAATCACTTTTGTGGGTTGAAGACAGCAGAATTGGGAGATGGGAGAGGGAGATATCACAAAATCCCACCTATCAAAATGTTAAGAGTGTTCATGTCCTTTATTCAGTAATTCTAATTAGAGAACTTTATCTTGTGGAAATAATCAGAGATGCTTGCAAAGATTAATGCTTAAAGATGTTCACTGAAGCATTTTCTCATAGCCCTAAACTATAAAAACTAAATACTTAAAATATGAGTTTGGTTAAACATGTCATGATTCAGCCATAGGAAGAAATAAGTTACAGCCATTAAAATTTGTTCCTCCAAGAATATTGGAAAATAAAATAGGTAAGTTCATCATATTCTGAAGCAAAAAAAGTAGACTATCAAGTAGCACTAAAATATTGAGTACACTTAGAAATACTGGAGGCAATTTTTAATAATTAAGTTTTCCCCTATTTTCCAGTTTTTAAAAATGTTTTTCAAAATTCACTCAATGGATATGCATTATATTTTTAAATATAAAAAGTTCCAATAAATAGTCTGAGTATTTCTAAGCAATCCACATAGCAATGAATTTGAATTTTTTAGAGACAAGTGCAAAAATCGAGAGGTACATCATAGTAACTAATATTTCCTGAATGCTAACTACAGGCCAAGGATAATAGTTCTTACATTATAATAATGTTTATCACATATTATATATTGCAACAATATCATATACTGCAGCACTATAGTGTGTTTCTCTCTATATATACATGTACTTTAATATATATACATATATATAAAATACTCTAGTGTACTATGATTATGCTAATTTTACAGAGAAGATGACATAGACTTAGGGAATCAAAGTAACTTGATACTGAGAGGTAGAAGTGAATTTGAACCCAGGCATATCTGACTTGAATAAACTGATATTGCAACAATATCTAGATATTGTTCACTTTCTCTACCCAGTAGTACCAAAGATAAAGATACACAGGCCTTTAAGGAAGACTAAGCTCCAGGGATGATCAGTTGATCAGGCTATAAATTCAAGGGGCAGGAAAAATAGTTCTGCTATGTCTTTTATTTATTTATTATTAATTGGTGCATTGTAATCATACAGCTTTGTTAGGTACAAGCTGATAAAGGCATACATGCACACATTTCTCATTAACCCTTCCCCAATTCCCGCCCCACTCCCTCACCCTCCCTCCTTCTCATGTTCAGTTTAGTGAGTGACTTTGATATGTTTGTGAAAGTACATCATGTGCATTAGGGTGCCACCCTCCCACCTCCCCACCATCACCTTCAGTTAAGTCAACATCTTTGCTTATCTAGGGTTTCTCCTTCTTCAGCTGGAGTCCCTCTTATGCCCCATCTTCTCCCTAGCATCTGCATATTAGGGAGAACATATGCTTTTTTTACTCTTTGTGACTGACTAATCTCACTTAACATAATGTTTCCCAGTTGCATCATTTCCCTGCAAATAACATGATTTTATTCTTCTTTATGGCTGAGTAAAATTCCATTGTGTACATATCCCATAGTTTTGTAATCCATTCATCTGTTGATGGACACCTTGGCTGTTTCCATAGTTTGGCAATTGTGAATTGTGCACCTATAAACATAGATACACATGTGTCGGTCTGATAGTTTGGTTTCCATACTTTTGGGTAGATACCCAGAAGTGGTATTGCTGGATCATATGGTAGGTTCATTCCCATTCATCTGAGGATCCTCCATACTGTTTTCTAAAGTGGTCGCACAAATTTGCAATCCCACCAACAATGTATTAAGGTTCCCACTTCTCCACACCCTCTCCAGCATTTATTGTTGTTTGTGTCTTTCATGATTGCCATTCTGATTTGAGTTAGGTGAAATCTCAAGGTAGTTTTGATTTGCATCTCTGATTGCTAATGATGTTGAACATCTCCTTATACATTTATTGGCCATTTGTATTTCTTCTTTTGTGAGGTGTCTATTTAGATCCTTTGCCCATTTTTTGATTGGGTTATTTGTTTTCTTAGCTGTGAATTTCTTGAGCTCTCTGTATATCCTAGATATTAGACCTCTATCAGAAGAGTAGCTGGCAAAAATTTTCTCCCACTCTGTTGGCTCTCTGTTGAGGTTCTTGATAGTTTCCTTTGCTGTGCAGAAGCTCTTCAATTTAATTCAATCCCATGTATTGATCTTCCTTTGAGTTGCTTGTGCTTTTGGGGTCTTGTTGAGAAAGTTTTTACCTGTGCCTATGTGTTGAAGTGTTGGGCCTATGCCCTCTTCAAGTAGCTGCAAGGTCTCTGGCCTCCAGGTCTTTGATCCACCTTGAGTTGACTCTTGTGCAGGGTGAGAAAGTGGGGTTTATTTACATTTTCCTGCATATGGTTAACCAGTTTTGCCAACACCATTTGGTAAAGAGGCTATCTTTTCCAGTGAATGTTTTTGGCTCCTTTATTAAAAATCAGTTGACTGTAAGCACGTGGGTTTGTTTCTGAATCTTCTATTCTGCTCCATTGGTCTATGTGTCTGTTTTTGTGCCAATATCATGCTGTTTTTATTACTATGGCTTTGTAGTAGAGTTTGAAGTCAGGTATTGTGATACCTCCTGCATGGTTCTTGTTGCTAAGAACTACTTTGGGTATTCTGGCCTTTTTGTTGTTCCAAATGAATTTAAGGACTGATTTTTCTATGTCTGTGAGGAGTGGCCTTGGTAATTTTATGGGTATTGCATTGAATCTGTAGATCACTTTTGGGAGGATGGCCATTTTGATGATATTTATTTTGCCTATCCAAGATCATGGAAGATCTTTCTATCTTCTAAGGTCTTCATCAATTTATTTTTTTCAACTTTTTATAGTTTTCCTTATAGAGGTCTTTTACCTCTTTGATTAGGTTTATCCCTAAGTATTTTATTTTTTGGGGTGCTATTGTGAGTGGAATTGTTTTCTGAATTTCTTTTTCAGTAGATTTATGGTTGGCATACAGGAAAGCTTCTGATTTTTTTTTTCCCCCACCTGCCTATAGCTACCACCCAGTGAATGCATTCAAATTTTTTTTAAATTTTTATTCATACTTTGTAAGCATACATCTTTGTTAGGTACAAATTGATAACAATATATGTGCTCACAATTTTCATTTGACCCCTTCCCCAAATTCCCACCCCGCTCCCTCACCCTCCCTCCCTCTCAAGTTCAGTTTAGTGAGTAACCTTGGTATACATTAGTGTGCCCCCTGCCCCCGTCCAACCCCTTCAGTTAAATCAACTTCTTTGCTTTCGAGGGTCTCTCCTTTTTCATCTGGAGACCCTCTTATACCCTATCTTCTCCCTAGCATCCGCATATTAGAGAGAACATATGCTTCTTTACTCTTTGTGACTGGCTAATCTCATTTAACATAATGTTTTCCAGTTCCTTCCATTTCCCTGCAAATAACATGATTTTTTAAGATGGATGGTTTTGAATGCGCATTGCTAGTATTTTGTTTAGCAGTTTTGCATCTAAGATCATCAATGATATAGGCCTATAGTTTTCTTTTCTGGAGCTGTCTTTATTTGGCTTTGGTATTAATGTGATGTTGGCTTCATAGGATGTGTTTGGGAGGGTCCCGTTTCTTTCTATATCACGGAATACTTTGCGAGTATTGGGATTAGCTCTTTTATAAATGTTTTGTAAAATTCACTTGGAAAACCACCTGGCCCTGGGCTTTTGTTTGATGGTAAATTCTTTTTTTTTTTTTTTTTTTTGCGGTACTGGGGATTGAACTCAGGGGCATTCTACCTCCGAGCTACACCCCCAGCCCCTTTTTATTCTTTATTTTGAAACAGAGTCTCACTGAGTTGCGGAGTGCCTCACTAGGTAGCTGAGGCTGGCCGCGAACCTGGATCCTCCGGTCTTAGCCTCCCGAATGCTGGGATTACAAGCGTGCGCCACCACGCCCGGCTTGATGGTAAATTCTTGATTGCTGTTTCTATCTCTTTGATTGTTATTGTGTGGTTTAAGTTTTCTATATCTTCTTGACTCAATTTAGGGAGGTTATATGTGTCTAGAAATCCATCAATTTCGTCTAGATTTTCCATTTTGTTGGAGTATAGTTTTTCAAAATATTTTCTGATGATCCTCTGTATTGTCATACTATCCGTAGTAATATCCCCTTTTTCATCTCTTACTTTGGTAATTTGGATTGATTCTCTCTTTCTTTTGGTTAGGTTGGCCAACGGTTTATCTATATTGTATTTTTTTCAAGAAACCAGCTTTTGGTTTTGTTGATTTTCTGTATTGTTTTTTATTCTCTACTTCATTAATTTCTGCTCTGATTTTCATAATTTCCTGTCTTCTACTAGCTTTGGGGTTAGACTGTTCTTGTTTTTCGAGTGCTTTGAGCTGTGTCATTAGGTTATTTATTTGGTGATTTTCTGTTCTTCTTATGTGGGCACTCAGTGCTATAAATTTTCCTCTTAGTACTGCCTTCAAAGTGTCTGCTATGTCTTTTGATAACTACCTTTTCACACCATTTCTGTTCGTTAAAACAAAATAGGGCTGGGAGTATAGCTTGGAGTTAGAACACCCAGCAACTTAGTGAGGCCCTGTTTCAAAACAAAAATAAAAGAGGTCTTGATAAGTTGCTGAGGAGCTTGCCAAATTGCTGAGACTGGCCTTGAACCTGTGGTCCTCCTGTCTCAGCCTCCCAAATACTGGGGATTACAGGCATACACCACCACACATGGCTACTGTCCTGGCACTCCTCCCCACAATGCCCTCCGTAGCTGCCCTGCCCCTGTAAAACCAAACAGCATCCTCAGTCCCTTGTCTTCAGTCCCTTGCCTTGCAGGGTTCCCCTGGTCCTGTTCAAGCCCTGCCCTTCGCCTCCACTGCCTACCCCCTGCTGAGTGGTTGGCTAGAATCTCCTCTCTGTGGCTGTTAGTCAGTTTCCTCTTTCAATCTCCATGCGTTTGGCAAGGCTTAGACTCGATATCTTCATCAACATATCAGGCACTCTTCCCATACTTAAAGGCTTCCTGAAATCCTAACCTCTTCATGAAACAGAGGACCTGGCATATAGTAGGCATTCATTCTTTCTCAAAAGAAGTTGATTACCTCAAATTGGAGTGATTTCTGCCCTTCAAGACTCCAACATGTTGCCTAAAACACACACAAGAAGTATGTCCACCAAAACCTTTATAGACTGTTCTCATTCTAGATTTTTTTCTGAAATGTTTGGCTGAGTCTAAAAATTAATATAAAAATTGACTTTAGAATTTGTTTTTTAAAAATTATCTGCTTGCCAGGTAGGGTGGCACATGCTTATAAATCCAGCTACTGGGGAGACTGAGGCAGGAGAATTGCCAAATTCAAGGCCAGCCTGGACAACTGAGAGAAATCTTGTCTCAAAATAAAATAGAAAGGACTGGGGATGTAGCTCAGTGGTATAGCTCTTGACTAGCATGTATGAGGCCCTGGATGCAATTCCATTCCAAGTACTGAAAAAAAACTTTTATATGTATTTAAAAGTATCCCTTGTAGCCAGGCGTTATGGTGCATGCTTGTAATCCCAGCACTTGGGAGGCTGAGACAGGAGGATCGCAGGTTTGTGGCTCTGCAACTTAGTGAGACCCTGTTTTAAAAAAATAAAGAATAAAAATAGGGCTGAGGCTGTGGCTCAAAGGTAGAATGCCTCTTGGTTCAATCCCTAGTATCGCAAATACATACATACATACATACATACATACATACATACAATAAAATGAGTGTGATGGTTTTAAAGCACATCCCCAGATTCTTTGTCACTCTTCCTATTAAGAGATGGGATTTGTGTTCCTGTCCACTGAATCTTGGTTCTGTGATTGCTTGTTAAGCAGACATGATGAAAGCAATGGTGTGTCTGTTTCTGAGCTAGGCCTTAGGAAACTGGCGGCATCTGCTTCCTGCCTCTGGAGATACCCACTGTTGGAACCTAGCCACCATGTCTTGAGGAAGCCCAAGCAGAAAGAGGTTCAAATGAGGAGGAATTGAGGCCATCTTCTCTCAGGGCCCAGCTGAGCTCCCAGCAGACAGACAGCCTCAACTTGTCCCACATGGAAGTGAACCATCGTACAAATGTTTTCAGGCCCTTGTCTGCTGCTATGTTGAAGCAGAGACAAACCTACATTGAGCCCTGCCCAAACCACTGATTTGTGAGCTAAACAAATTTGTGTTGTTTTTAAGCCACTGGATTTCGGGGTAGATTGTTGTGCGGTGATACATAACTAGAACAGCAGGCATGCTTGATTTTGAAAGTAAGGTCTGGATGTAGCGTAATGAACCTGCATTAGTATGGCGTCACTAGGTGGCTAGACTGATCTATAGAATAAGTGGCAGAAAAGGGAGCCTGCATGCTAAGGAGTAACAGGAGGGAGGAGGGAGGAGGGATCAGGCAGTTAGCAGAGTGGCCTGAGCAAGCACACATGAACTTGACAACCAGTGAGAACCACCTGGTCCCAGAAATGGGATGGGGCCATTTAAGAACAGGTTCAGGAAGTGCAGGTTCCAGTTGTTTGTTAATGCAGCTGCCTGCCATGTGATGGATCACCTGCTACTGGTGCCCATTTACCTAAACCTTCAGCACCATTCTGCCACACACATAGTCCCTGAGTCTAGAATATTTAGGATTGGGTGGGTGAGCTGCAATGAAGGCTACCAAAGTAACAATTCAGGGAAAAAAAAAAAATGGAATGGAGAACAGAGTTGGAGAATTCATTGGAAATCAGAGCTAGAAGCCAGAGGTGACTCCAGAAATATAAGGCCTGAAACTGTACTCAATTTTCCTTCTTGCTCTGTATTCCCCAACCCCTGGATATAGGGGAGGAACCCTGGATGACCTTCTTTCTGGAGTTCAAGTCATGGGGCTTCAAGGTTTATAAGTGCCCTCAATGGACTGGCCATTGATTTAAAGGATATGTCACAGCTTTGAGCCTCACTGTGCAGTAGGTCTCCAAAACACGCGCCCCGTGGTATATCGTTCCAAGAGTAGTTACCATCATTACTTTCCTGGGCCTCCACATGGCCCTCAGTGACACTGACACCTGCTGTTCATCCAAGTAGCTCTTGGTGCCAGTGAAGCTTCACATACCTTGGTAGATGCTCCTTATAATGCTTCTTAATGAGGCAGGCTTAGGCCAGACTCTGGCTGGCCAGGTGAAATTCTCTGGGTTTTGGTAAAAACCCCATACCAGACTTCTGGCCTCCAGAAGTTGTCACCTTAAGCCACAAGTTTGTGGACTTTTGTTACCATGGCAATAAAAAATGAATAGTGCCTAAATGTGAAATAGTAACAGAGTATTTTAGTTAAATGAAGGACTTAAATGTGAAAGCCAGAAGAAAAGGAAAATGTCTAAAGTATGTTTTTAAGTTAAAATAAAAACAAATGATGCAATTTTTGTAGTTACTTTTACTGAAAAAAAAATAACAACAACAAAACTTTTTTCCAAAACAATCAAAATTAAAAAACCAATACACAAGATTGCACAATCGTTTACAAATGCTTTCAATTAAAGGTAAGTAGTATAATCTCACAGAATCCTTGCCTAAGTAGTTTTCTCCATATGCAATACATTGTAAGGTAATTCTCAGAGCTGTTGGACTGGATTTAAAATCCTCGTAGCCAAGCTCACTGCATTCTATCATTAAGTCACATCAAACTTCAGATAGGAACTTTTCCACCAAGATTTCTATGTTAGCTGAAGTTTAAAATCACATATTCTTTCCATATACCACCAGTTTTTATTCATAACCACCAGTTTTATTCATAGTCAGGGGTATAATTCAATCTTATCCAATGTCCTTCCTTAAATATCATATAAAGTACTCTTCTTTATTCATACATAACTTCTACAATCTTCACATTCTTTTCAACCACCACTGTCTTTACAATACAGTAATATAATTTATATGTAAATGCAGAAACGTACATCTTCAAAAGGAGGGGGGCAGAGAAAAAGTAAGGGTCTCCTGCTAGAAAATGGATAAAAGTATGGTAGCTCGTAAAAAGCAATTTGGAAACTTAAACTTGTGTGTGTGTGTGTGTGTGTGTGTGTGTGTGTGTGTGTGTGTTTATTCTGCACCATTATGAATTAAAACATACTCTAGCTGCAACACAAAACACTAAATGTTAATAGCTTATAAATGGTGCTGTGAACATTCAGTTTTCTTCTGAGACAGGAGGCACACAAAGGAACTCAATTTTCAGAATCCTCCCCTGGGCCTTGTGCTCACACCCGCCACAGATAGACATGATTTCTTTTCAGAGGACTACAGTCTGCAATTCTGGTCAGATGCAAGCTCAAGGCACCACTTAGCAAATGCTACATGCTTCATTAATGATTTTATGCACCTGTGAGGTCTACATAGGACCCAGAAGTTAAAGAATATATAAGCACTCTGTTGAAAATATATATCTTATCTATGTATATATCTCCTTAGAAATTATGTAAAAACCTAACATAGTATTATGGATTTGATTTTTCTAAGCAGTTTTTTTCAAACAAACTTACACTTAATTTTTCCCCTCAACAGTACTGATAAAACACAGGGCACCTTTTTCTTTCAAGTATTTGGGTAAAATAACATACCCTGAGAATTTGGGGTGCAAACCTACACCTTGTAAACTGTAGAATGAAACTCCTCAAGCACCACATAGGAAAATGTATACCATGATAGTTTTAAATACGAAGACTATTATTGAATGTGTTTTCCCATGCACATATACATACTTATCATGAGGTTATAGTCAATCTACTTAGGAATCAATACTGTCCTGCAGTCCAAAGTATTACTTTAGGTAGCATGAGCATTCAATTTGTAGCAAACATAGACTTTCATTTCTATGAAGGATGAAGACAATCAAAATATATTAAAATTTTTGAAGAGGCAAGGATGATAAAATCAAGTCTGAAATTAAGAAAAAGAGATTTCTATCACTAGGTATTTCCTAGTGATATAATGATACATTTGAAGTTCAAGCTAATATTTGAGATTTATTATGAAGTTGTTGAAGTATAATTTTTTAGCTTCTTTATTCAGTGATAGACATGTAGACAGACTATATGTTAAGTCATTACCTGCATATCTGGGCTTCAGTTAATCTTGAGGGCAATTTCAGTGGGTGTTTTTAAGAAAATACGTTATAGTGAAACAATTTTTCACACAGGTTACACATATGTTTGATTTTCTAGGAATAATTCAAATGGGGCCCATTTCAACATGACCTTTTTACCAACAGTAAAAAAGAGAAGAAGGGTCAAGATAAAATTCTACACACAAATCCCTGTGATTCTTGTGGAAAACCAAGCCACACCTATAAGCCTGAGATGAAATCATGAAAATCAGACTCCACAATTCTGATTAAATTACAACTCAAGGCTCTCTCTAGGAAATCCTTTTGAATGGTTTTATATACATAAAACATAAAAGGCTAGTTCAGTAGTTCAAGGGACATTGTTGGGGTGACAGTTTTATGTGATCATAGATTCTTGTTTTGTTACACTTTGATTGAAAAAGGAAAGACATAACCACTTCATTCAAATGTTCACGCAGCCTCAAGAAATAACCAAAAGAGGAAGACGAGGATTGCTGGTCACCTCTTGTCTATGAAAATGTTCATTCCCTGTCACTGGAGGTAGTTGAACGGCCTAGCAGCTCTGTTTGTTTTGGTGAAATACAAAGCCATAAAGTTACCAATAGCTGAAATGGGATTCATAGAACATTATTTTTAAATTACATTTTTAGCGACCTGAACATTTAATACATCCTTGCAACTTCCCAGAGGGCTCAGCCTCTTGGATAGGACCAAGAAATGAAACGTGCTTTCTTTCCTAGTTTCTGTCCTAGTTTACATCAGTGTGAGAATTTAAGGCTCAGATCTGCTGGTGATAAATGTTAGTAAACAGCTTATGAGCTCCTAAACTCTCAACTGCACCACATCTTCTAGGGATGGAGGGGTCTCTTTTTTTTGAGGAGCTGGTATGGTAAGCAGAGACTGCTTAGCATGGCCACTGGACTTTCTTGAAAGCCATCTGGGTTTCGAACCAGTCTTACCAGTCTGGGTACCATCCAGCCACACTCTATGTAAGTTTCATGATAAGCACCTGAGACTTCATGGTGCTGCTCTAAGTGTTACAGGACTGAGATCTTCACAATGGATTCTATTTTCTTGTTTCAATATGAAGTGATTTTATACCCAGCCAGTCTCTCTCAAAAGCAAGGAAGCACTGAGACTGTAAGGCTTGTTCCCGAGTGGTGAACATTAAGTTCTGGAGTAAATCTATCCACATACCTGATAAGAAGACTTCTATAATAAAGAAATGTTTTCTTGAATATGGATGGCACAAGGTCATAGTTTCCACACACAGACTATACTTCATATTTCATGGAGGTGAAAGCTTCATTCATAACTCAGTTGCTCCATGAATGATTGAACTGTGGACAGAGCTAACTATTCCTGTCTCAAATCTTTCTCCCAAGAGAATTGATTTTTAGCATAATATCTCATTAAGGAAAGCCCTGAAAGTGAAATTGAGGATTTTTTTTTTAAGAGCCTGGATGGGAAATATAATTGTAAAGTAATAAGATTATATAAATCCATACAAAATGCAGTCTCTCAAATAGCATAAAATTCTGTGGCTTCAAGAAGCAGTGTAAGCAGAAAACAAGCATTGCTGATCATCAAAATCAAAATTATACTTTAAAAAAAAATTACCAGAAGCTGGGCGTAGTGGCACACTCCTAAAATCTCAGTACTTGGGAAGCTGAGACAGAACAATTGCAAGTTCACGGCCAGCCTAGCAACCTAGTAAGGCCCTCCACAACTGTTGGGAAGGCCTCCATAATTTGAGACACGATCTCAACTTTAAAAAATACAATAGGGCTGAGGGTCTAAGGGTATAGTAGAACATATATATATATATATATATATATATATATATATATATATATATATATATCTTTAAACCAATAAGTAAATAAAAAGTGATTCCTTAAAGAAAGCCTGGAGTAATGTTCAAGTTTTAAAGGGATATTCTTTTAGAAAGTAATTGAGAAGCATTTCAATATAACATTTGTTGAGTATATATTGACGCACTTATTAATTGTGACTAGCTAAATATGTATCTGTTCAATCAACCCTTCCAGACTCACTGTGAGCACTCACTCAAACAGCCTTCAGAACTGGGTTACAACTGAGGCACTGTTGCATTTCAATGAAAGACCCGGTGATAAGTCTAGGTTCCTGCCCTTGGGATGGTCAGGTCTGGAGTGCATCAGAGCCACTGAATAGGAGTTCATATTCTCCTCAACTGCCCCAAACAGGTCACTCTTCAGGCTCCAAGCAATCCGTAAGAGAGAGGAGTATGTAACTATGGAGGAAATCACTGGAGAAAAAAGAATGTTACAAACTCACAACAAAGGTTGGATTTTTAAAGGGAAGAGGATATTTTATACCTTTCTGAGACTCAGAACTTAATTTTAACTGCAATCACTAGCTCACCAATATTTCAAGGCCTTCTATTTTAAGTCAACAAATAGAGTCATGGCATTGTACAAATGTGAAAAACTAAAATAAAGCACAGAATTTTTCATAATTACATTTCAAATAATTTCAAACCCAATATAAGAACACAGAGAGCACAACCAAGAGAAAGGCAGGGTCTGGCTGGCACATGATTCAAAGTGCAGACCCGTCATGTGATCAGCCTGAATGCGTGAAACTGCTCTGCCAGCTACACTGGAAATAGTCCACGCACCTAAGAGGCTATTTGTGATCCAAATTATTGATCTGCTGACTTGTTTTACCACAGAACCAATCTCATTCTGTTGTATGTTTTGATAGAACCATGCAAATGCATAAGGGACTGTTTGCCTGGTCAAAAGTGCAGGAGGAAGGAGGTTAACAGAAAACTGTATCTTGTATTAAAGTATAAAAAGAAACGGTTTTGCACGGCGGCAGGGGAAATGCAACCATTCAATCACCTTAGTAAAACTGAAATAACAGAAACTTACACACTTGGTTTATAAGAAGCGAAAGTTAAAAATTACACATGTGGAAGAATTTCAGATGAATTCTTAGTGCTATCACAATGCAATCTTCAGATTAAAGAAAAATAGTCCTACAAGTCCTTCTGTCTTGCTCCTACAAAAGAAAAATAGTCAAAGAAAAAAATGTTAGTTCTAGAAGCAGATCTGACTTTAAAAGAAGAAAAAAAATGTCAAAGCACAGTTAGTCTGTTTGACTAGTTTCGTTATAAATAATGATGAAGCTGACATTTTAAAATGCGTTTAACAAACACGTTTCTGAACCTATGAGACATTATGCTGACTTCAAGAAAGTGCCTACAGTGGAACCTCTCTAAAAATTGGGTTAAATGAAGTCAACTTCGAAAATAGTTTTATAGTTAAATGTTTAGTTTCACTGAAATCATTCATGGCAAGGATAAAACAGAGTAATAGCTATGATCCTAAAATTAGCATGCAGAACTGATATTTAAACTAAATGGAAACATTTGATATTTATTATGAGTCAGTAATATAATTAGATGAACAAACTCACAATACTAAGAATTCTTGTAAAGCAAATGCCCACTAACTAAATTATGTGAAATTTCACAGAATGCATTTTGTTTTAAATAATCTATACTGGTTAAGACCTTTAACTTAGTTAAATTTATTTTAAAATGGAACTGGCATAGTCAAAAGCTTACTGACAATTGGTCATGTCTTTCTGTCTATCTCTAAATAAATTTTAGTATATCCGCTTGAATTTTGTTGAAGGATTATTTTTTATATCTGGTACTTGATATTTGAACATAATATTATGAAGATATAAATAGAGTGGACTACAGGTAATATTTGTTAGGGATTAAGAAGACTCTATCATGTGAAAAATAACCTCCAAGAAGTATCAAATAACAGCCATCTAACAAATTATATGCAATCAGAGTAGCAAGATGAGGGACAGTTTAATCCTGACATCTAGAAAAAGACCTGTTCAAATATGCATTTAAGAAGAAAGAGAAAGAGAGATCTATAGGAATAATTACAGTTTTATAGCTTATATGTATGTTATTTATGTTTATTTTATTGTTTCATATTTTGTATTGAGAAATGATTTTCAAGATAAAAGGAGTTATTATGTGTTCAGAGACCTCTCATTTGCTCTACTTGTTTTTCTACCTTAGGACATATAGGACAGCAAGAGAAAAAAATATAATTACAAGGGGAGGAGAATATGAGACTAAGAAGAATAATTTCAGTGTGTATCAGGAATTTTACAATAACTGGCTGTGTCTCTCTCAAGGTGAGGTTTGCAAAGAGGAGCCGAGTGAAAAAGACACAGTGGGGGGTCTGCTCTGTAGGACAATGACAATGAGGTATGGAGGAGAAATCTGGTTATATGATCTACTTGGTTCATACTTAGGAATCAATAGTCCCATATGCATAGGCTATTGCCACTGCCTGTGTCAACTTCAGAGAAGTTTCGTTAGAAGTCATGAAAGTAATAAAGTTACTCCAACTGCTATTAAGGATAAAACAGTATGTGTTGCCAATACAGCATAAAAGTGAACATTCATTTGTGTGTGGGGATGGAGGGGGGCGACAATGAATCACAGCAAAGTCAGTACAGATGAAGGCGTGACTACACTGTGTCACCAGGGGTTTGGCTGGTGATTTCTTCTGACTTTAGCAGCAGAACACATGACAGAGTTCAGCAGGGATGCTGGGTCAGATTTTCCCTCGCTCCACACAGGCCTGCACCCAGACAGGAAAATCACCGCATGCAGCTGGCAAGCTGGGCCCAGAGTTGTATAACATTCTGGAAGGCCATGGGGGATACTAGAGTACCCTGACACGCAGCCAGCTGGCCTGCCCTGAGAGAGCAGCCAGCTCACAGGGGCCTGCTGAGCTGCAGGCATCGTCTCTCGTTTGGGGAAAGACAGAGCAGTCCTGGACACAGGCCCCTGACAATGGCCTGGATGACTGGTTTTCCACTCTGGTGAGGGGCCTAGAAAGGTGAGGGGTTTCTGAGGCCTCCAGGAGGTTCTGGTCTCTGAGGGAGACTGAACACTTACTACATGCCATGTACTGTGTGTTGTGTCCTTCATAGCAGTCTTATAACTGAATCTTCACAGCTCTCCCAAAAGGTTTCCCCATTTCACAGATGAAGAAACAGGTTCAAAGAGGGCAAGTTACTTGCCTAGACTGGTAAGTAACAGGATTTGAGTGAGGGCTGCCTGACGTCAAGGCACGCCATAGACCGGGGCTTTCATCAAAGCCACACACTCCCCTTCAACTAAAATGCTTTAACCTTCAGCACCCAGAGGAATCCCCTCTCCTGTACATCCTGTGCCCTTCTTCTCCTCAAACACACACAAAATTCCACTGCACTAGGAGCCACAGCCCCTAGGCATCCTGAAGCTGGCTCAGATTTCTCCTTGTGGCATAAAATCTTCATGTACAGGGAGGGGTATGTAGCGGGGTAGGATCTGCAGAGAAACACGCCAAGTGCTGCATGCCTGTATGTTTGTATCAGTTTGAACCTTACTATGAAGTATAATCACAGTGCACCAGTAAAAGTATAAAAAATTTCCAAGGACAGCTAATTTTTTAATTAGAGAAACTCACAGAGTTTTGGTATATGCTGGACTTTGTCAGATTTGGGGTCAGCTTTTGAATTTATTCCCTTCCCCTAATTTTCCTGCCCCTTCTCCCAATTCCAAACAACACACACACACACACACACACACACACACACACACGCAGTGAAATGGCTAGGAGATGCTATTTTGTCCTTGAATAGGATTTTAATTTTCTTTTGAATGAAACAGAAGTCGGGAAAATTAGCAGCAGAGCAGCCAGGCAACTCACCCCTTCTCTCCCTCTGCACAAGGATATAAATGTGTCATATAATTAATCCTTTACCGCATTTATAGGTCAAGATGCCAAATGCAGTGGCTGAAAACTTTTGGAGAAGTTAGTTAGCAAGAAAGGCCAGACACAGAAAGGACAAGACACAGAAAGGGAAGAAAGACAATTCACAAAAAGAGAATAGAAGTGGGTAAACACAGGGCTTCTCCATAATAAGAAAGCACAGAACTCAAAGGCCTGGATTTCAGTAGCTGTTGATTTGGGCCAAGTTAGCTTTCATTTTTCAAGTAGGGATTAAAAATAGTACCTGTTTAAATAATCCAATGGCATGATATTAAGTCTTGGCATATAATAAATTATTAACATAAATTAGCTATTACTTTTGTTTTTTGTTGTTTTTAAACATTTTTATTGGTGCATTATAATTGTACATGATAGTGAGATTCAAAATGATACATTCATATATGCACACAACATTATTTGGTCTGTTTCCTACCCCAAGTAGAGAGGATAAGGAAGAAAATGTAAAGGCAATAGAATTGTGGAGAAAGGTGCAAAATAGTAAGCTAGAGGAAAACTTCAATCCAACAAAAGAGGAACGGAGAAAAGAAAGGCAAAAAAGAAAACCATTAAGAATATAATAAAATATAACATCTATATATAATGATTGAGAGGGAAACCACAACCACGTTAGGGAGAAAGATAGAAATAAACTCATCGGTTCTGGAAAGTAATTATGGGATGAACTAAAAGTAAAATGTCAAGCCCACAGCCAGCAGCTCAGCTACCTGGCCTCCAATTGCTAGCCACCAAGGGCCAGATCCCTGTCTCTCTGATGACCCACCTAGGAGGGCTGCTCAAAGCTTCCAAGAAGGCTCAGGTCTGAGAGAGCCAGCAAGGCCTCCCAGGCCTGTCCTTGAAGCAGTTTGTGATGCAAATGAACCAAAGGGTGAGGGGAAGGGAAGACACCAGGTGGGCCAGTGAAGTCCACCTGACAGAAGTGAGTGGGAAGCAAGTGAGGACCTCTAAGAGGACTGAAATAGCACCAGTTAAAGTTTTCGGTTGTTAGCCTTACATATTCATCTCTATGCTCTTGCAAATGGCCTCTAGTATTAAGTCTCAATTAAAATTTTACTCAGCCATAAAGAAGAACAAAATCATGTACTTTGCAGGGAAGTGGATGCAACTGGAAAACATTATGTTAAGTGAGATTAGCCAGTCACAAAGAGTAAAGAAGCATATGTTCTCCCTAATATGCGGATGCTAGGGAGA
>PVLC010035046.1:0-16516 GCA_004027655.1 Graphiurus murinus | reverse complement strand
GGGGGGTCTGTGTAGACGGAGGCCCCAGCACTGGGGATGCCTCACCATGCCCTATCCTTCGTCCCCGGAGGGCACCTGCTCCGGCTGGATCGGAGGTCTTCACCGACTCATTTCTCCTTGATGTACCTGAGGTCTCAGGTCAGCGGCCAGTTCTCTGGGTCAGGCCCGAGGGCGGCTTGCCTCTGATTCAGTTCTGAGCTTCCTGGAGCAGAGTGGCTTCCCCACCCAGAGGCTGGGGCTGGGCAGCTGTGTACACCCGGGCTGGGTCCCTGGGCAAGGTCGTGCCCTCTGACCCCTCAGCTGCGCAGCACGGGGAGTAGAGGAAAAGTCCCTTTCCGCTCCTGCCTACCCATCTTCTGGCCCTCAGAAGGCCCTCGGGCTCAGGCTGCACCGGAACATTTGTTTGAGGACAAGAATTGGGGAGGGGGCAAGTAGAAAGGCTGAGTGGCAGAGTAGAGGCCTGAAGACCTGGGCCTGGGCCACTGAGCTGAAGGTGGGGCTCAGAGTGACAAGGAAGCATGGCGTGGTGGCGCACACCCGTAATCTCAAGAACTTGGGAGTCTGAGACAGGAGGATCATAGGTTCTAAGACAGCCTCAGCAATGTAGCAAGACTCTCAGCAACCTAGCAAGACCTTGTTTCCAGACAAAAAATAAAATAAAATAGGGCTGGGGGCATAACTTGGAGGCAGAACACCCCTGGGTTCAATCTCTAGTACCAAAAAACCAGAGACAAGGATTTGAGTACTCTGGGGTCTGTGCTACCCGGGCTGGGGCTCCTTGGCCTCGGTGGGCTGGAAGGACCCAAAGGCTGGAAACCAGGAAATAAAGTCAGAGTCCAAGAGATCTGCTCAGAGGAGCGAGAGCAAGGCCAGGGAGCCATGGAGCCAGCCAGCGTGGTGGCGAGGTCGAGGAGGTCGAGGAGGTCGAGGAGGTCAAGGAGGTCGAGGAGGCCAAGGGTGGGAATCTCAAACCAGGAGTCAGTAACACCGCCAGCACTGGCATTTACTGAGGGTTGCTCTGTACCAAGCGTTGTACTAAGTGCTTCATGCAGCAGGCTCACAGCAGGCAGGACTTTGCTCCTATTTCTCTGCAGAAGGGAGCTGCGGCTCAGGCTGAATCTCTCCCTCCACAGCCTGGTCAGAACCAAAGGTGGCTGCAGCCGCTACCGACCAGGGCGCCCTGACCCCAATCTCCCTTCCCATCAGCCCTAGAACATGGCTCTCTTCCTGGCCCGGCCCCAGGGGAGGCGTGGAGGCACAGGGACAGGAGGCTGTTAGGAGCAGCCCTGTGTTAGGCTGGTACCCTAGGCAGGCAGGCGGGAGATGGAAGGAGCCTCCCAACACTCCCGGAGAACACCAAGGAGGGAGCAGCGGGGAGGTCAGGTCCAGGAACGCTGAGCAGACCAGGGGGCCCATCAGGGAGGCAGAGTGGTGGACCTCGTACCCAGGTCCAACAGCACAGACTTCCAAATCCGAGTTTCTCGTTTTCATTTTCTTTCCACTTTGTGTTCTGGGCATGCCGCACTTGGCCGCACGCTGAGCAGGGCCACGGATGTGAGGAGAGCCGGGTGCAGGGGCTATGGGTGGTGCTGGCAGCCCAGTGTGGCCCCATGACAGGGCCAGGGAAATGGCTTCCTAGCACACAGAGAGGGTGCTGATCTGCAGGGAGCAGGGGTGGGCCACACTGACACACACGTGGACAGAGAAGAAGTCACGTGTCTGTCACCCAACCAGGGCCGCAGAGAAACGGCCAGACTTCTAGGGGTGCCTCAGTGGTGCTGTGCACGGCCCAGTCAGGCGGGACGCCTGGCCGCCGAGGTGCACATAAGCGGTTGACACCTGTCCTCCATCTGCACCAACACCTTGTGTTCATGGATGGGACCTTCCCAGCTGCAGCCAGTATTCATGGAAGGAGACCTTCCCAGCTCCAGTCAGCGTTCACAGCCGGGAACGCCCCTGTCGTGCTGCCCTTGGGCGCCGTGCTCATCTGGTTCTAGTCCTGGTGACGGAGGCACGGTCAGCCCTGTCTTGCAGATGCAGCAGCCTGGATGCAGAAAGTTCAAGCCACTTGCCCGCGTCCACCCAGCTTGACTCTCGGAGGAGCCGGGAGCGCCTCGCTTGACTGAGCCGCGGTTTCAGTTTCTCCGGGCTACATTATTTATCTGCCTCCCCCACTCCCATCTATTTGCTTGTCGCTCCCTTGCCTAATTGCTTTAAGAAGTCATTTTTAAAGTCCCGTGTGAATAAGCAATTTATAGGGAGGGGACACAAAAGATGTCTGCGCCGCTCCTGGCAGGCGTACGCCATTCATGGGTGTGCACAGAGGAGGGTGGGGAGTTCCTCTGGGGCCCAGAATGTTCTGGACTGTAGGGCTGCTGCCTCCCCCTGCACTTGTGGGGGGCTCAGAAGTCGGTCTCCCCCAGTGTGAAGCTGGCCTGAAGGTGCTCCGGTCCATCGGTACAGGCTGGCTGTCACCTCCTTCACAGGTGCCGGGCGCTGGCTTTTGTCCCCGGCTGGGGAGCGGTGCACGGGTGTGCAGCAGAGGCCTCTGGAGCTGCACCCTTTAGGTGCTAAGCGGAGATGGGAGCCCTGTGGCTGTCCTGTGGTGGGGCCCGCAGGGCTGTGGGAGCAGCTGCTGGCCAGCCAGCGTCCTCCTCCTGTCCTCCCGGGAGAGTCTCCCTTCTGCAGACCCCGTGCAGCAGCCTGGAAGTCTGAAGCCCAGTGTGGGGTGTGGCTCAGCTGTAGGACGTTACCCACCAGCCTGTGCTGGGCCTCAGGCTCCTGGCGAGCCTCGGGCTAGCAGCTCCTTCATGGAGCTGCCGAGGGTGCCGCACCAGGAACCTGTACAATGTCAGCTCTTATGCCAGCATGGTTTCCAGCTGTGGCTGGGCCGTGCCCACCCCTCGAGCTCCGGAAGGGCTTCCTGCCTGGCCCAGCCTGCCTGGCTTCCGCGGGCTGTGTCCTCTGGCCCGTAGCCCTCGGCTGACTCAGTGGGCAGAGGGGGCGGATGCTGGGCCAGTCTGGGGCTTGGGTCACACTGGGCTGGTGGCCTCCTCAGAGAGCTCCCCTCGACAGCGCACACACGAAGCCACGCCCCCCAGGGAGCCACGCCCCACGCCTCTGCAGTCTCAGCCCTCAGCACCCCACCCCATCAGTGTCCCTCACCATCCCGAAACAGGCCAGCCTCTGCCTCAGGGCCTTGGCATGTGTTGTGTGGGAAGCACGCTTTCCCACCATGCACTTGGTCACCTGTGAACAGTCCCCAGGTCTGAGTGAACCCTCCCAACCCCTGCTGCCATACTAAACTAAATTAGTCTCTCTCTTGCCTCTCTCTCTTTCTCTCTCCCCCTCTTCTGTGGTACTACGGACTGAACCCAGGGGCATTCTACCTCCGAGCTATACCCCCAGATCCCAGCCCTATTTTTTATTCTTTATTTAGAAACAGGGTCTCACTAAGTTGCAGAGGGCCTCACTTAGTAGCTGAGGCTGGCCGCAAACCTGCGATCCTCCTGTTTCGGCCTCCCAAGTACTGGTGGTGTACAAGTGTGCATCACCAAAAAACGTGATGAGGAAACTAGGAAACGAAAAGCCCTATCATGCACACACCCCTTCTTAGGGTTCCTGTGCACACAGGCAGGCCAGGGCACCATGGCCCTCTGTCCACCCACGACAAGAACCTGCCCAGCCTGGGTGGGCAGAGGGACCCTCAACCTTGGACCTGGCCTCTCGCTCACCAGGAGGCCCACAGGGGTCACCAGTAGGCATCCCCAGTCCAAGGAGGGGCTGATTCTCCAAAGCCAATGTAGCAAGAGTCACCTGCGGTCACAGGCTACCGAGGAGTCCTCCCTTGGGTGGCTTCAGCCAACCCTGCCCGAGGGGGCGCAGTCCCTATCAGAATCATAGCGAAGGAGGGCCACTCAGGGACAGGGCTCCTCTGACACTAGCTCAAGGACTTGTCGGCCACAAGCTCAGCACCATCCTGGGTGCAGGGGACACCGGGTCCCCTGACAGTGTTCCTGCCCCAAGGGAGGACCTAATTGTTTGGGAGTGCAGATGTAGATACAGATCACGCTAATAAAAGACGGGCTGGTCTGGGACCGAGCTGTCACCACGGGCAGCAGCCAAAGGGCCTGGGCCAGCGTGTAGGAGCAGGCTGGCGGAGACAGAGTGACAGCCATTGAGTACTGTGTAGGTCTTGCTCCTGCGGCATCCCACGTGTCACCCCACAAGCCTTACGGTGACCCAGGGAGGTGGGTCTAGCATTATTATCCCCACCTTGCAGGGGAGGAGACCGAGGTCTGGGAGCTGACGGCTCCAGCCTGGGGTAATGTGGAGACTGAACGCAGGCCCGCGGACTGGCTGAGGTGGTGCAAGGAGGTGGTGTCCCGAGCATAGATCTTTGTGGATGTCACCGCCCCTCACCGCCATCCAACATGGTGTCCCTGGTGTTGGGTGACTGAATGAGTAGGAGAGGACCCACCACTAGATACCGACTTGGTGCATTCCACAAAATAACACAGTTAATCTTCGTGACCATCCTAGGAAGCAGACAAGATGTCCCTCATCTTATAGACAAGGAAGCCACAGCTCAGAAAGGCCCCGTGATTTTTTCCAGGGTCCAGCAGTTTGTAACTGACGGAGGCGGAGCTAGAGCCTCCACCCACATTCTTCTTGCTTTCTACCACACCTGCTGCTCCTCACTGAAGCAAGAGAGCAGGGGGGAACCCGGAAACCCCATGCTCACAAAGCAAAGATGGAGAGTGCCTGAGATCTCAGACGTCTCTCTTTTTCTGAGGAATTTTCCAGAACTTGGATCTCGGAGAGGAGACCTGTCCAAACTGCCTGTAATACACTTGGTAAGTATGTGCCAGAAATAATTAGCTAATGAGCTACCACCAATGCTAATTATCTGTGCCAATGGAGCCAAGTGTGGATGGAGAGAATACCATGGATGGAGAGAATACGAGAAAGTGTCTCCAGGCTGCCTGGCCTGTGTCCACCTGGACCCCTGCGGGGCGCTCCTCCTGCTCCTGCCCTCGAGGGGCTCGTTCTGAGGGGCCTCAGGTGACAGTGCTCTGAGCACCCCTTCCCTGCCCCCACCCCCAGCTGGTTCCGCCTGGCTCTTCTGTCCTGGAGACCCTTCCCCATCTTGCCAGTTATGTCTGCGTGATGTGATGTAAGATTTGGCATCATACCGTATCACTCGCGTATGCGTTTTTGACGACTGAAGGAATAAGCAGCTTTTTAAAATCCTTTCTACAAGCCCCGTGTGGTGACGTACGCCTGTGATCCCAGTACTTGGGAGGCTGAGACAGGAGGATCGCAGAAAGCGCATCCTGGTTCTCCGTCCTCTGCCTTCCGGTCTGCAAGCCGAAAGCTTTCGTTGGCCTGTCCTGTTGTCCAGGGCAGGGGCTCTGCTCCCTGCCACTGCACACTGCCCAGCTGCAAGCCTGCAGTGGTCACCAGGGCTCCAGCCCCGCCTGGGGGCCTCACAGCTCCTCAGAGTGAGTCCTGCATGGCGCCGCAGCAGTTAGCCTAGGGCCAGCCCACCCCAACGCCTCCTACACCCGGGGACGTCCTGCCAGTTATGCCTGCGTGATAGGATGAGAGTAAGATTCTGTGCAACATGACATGGCCTGAGTCACCATGCACGGAGCAACGGAGGCCTGGGGCCGGGCCTGGGACGAGGCAGCCAGGGCGGGCAGCTGGGCTCGTGTGTGAGTGCATGTGTGGGCGGTGCTGAGACCTGCTCTGGGAGCAATGCAGGCCTCATCCTCTGCCCGGAGCAAAAGCTATCCAAGGGGCACTGCACTGGGAGTGTGCCAAGCCCACAGGCAAAAGAAAAGCGGCGGTGAGCGAGGGACAGGACCCGGGGAGGCAGGGAGGACCGGAGTCCAGCCAGCCCTAGTGGAGAGGGAGGCTGTGGTTTAGAGGAGGGACAGAAGCTGGCCATCACCCTGCCCTGAGGACAGGCACAGAGGCCAGCTGCATCCTGTGCTCACTGGAGGAACGGGTCTCCACTCCACGGCAGCCCTGTCCGCCCAGAGCGCGCTCGCCACGCCGGCCCCCGCGCCCTGGCAGAGTGCCGTAGCGGGTGCTTTCCAGTCCAGGTGGCCCCAGAACTGCCCTTGGCGGTGTCACACTGAGCTGCAAGGAGCCTGTGACTTCACGTTGCCCGGCTCTGCTGGGGCTGGTTTTCCTTGGCCTCAAACAGTCTGCGCTTTCCTTGCAAGCCTGACAGTGCAGGTGTGCCCTATGTGCCCTGGGAGGAGCCGGATGGTGCGCAGGCCCTCCCGGGGAAGGAGCAAGTTAGCAACCGTTTACTGCACCGATAGAGAAGGCACAGGCGCTGGAGCCCGGGGAGCACCGCAGAATCAGCACAGAGACAACCAGACCCCAAATACAGGAGGCTGCAGAAGAAAAGTGATCCCCCAGCTGAAATGCCGACACCTAAAAATACAGAGCTGCGGTCCTCCCCGGAACGCTCCTCGGCTCGAGTTCAATCGAGAACGGCGTCTGGATTATGGGTTAGAGTAAATAAAGAAGGCCATCTGAGCGACATAACCACAGGCTTTTAGCTTAAAATGACATCTGGTACCAGCATATTGTCCGTCTCTGGGAACTCAGCTTGCTCCGGTCCCCTGGGCTTTGTCTCCATCAGCAAATTCCCACCCTGCCTTGCTCTGCCTGGCAGGGGGGAGGAGGGGCAAAGGCTGGGATGCCAGCTCTCCTTTGGGTCCCAGAGTTCCTATTGTCACTCAGAAGCCGCTGCTAGGCAGGCTGGTCCCCGGCCACGCACGGCTTGGCCATGGGGGCGCACAGCTAGCCAGTCCACCGCCCATACGAGCACCAAGGAGTGCTCACCTCTTTCCCAAGAGCTCAATGTGAGTGCACAAGACTTCCATGGCTGGCTGGAGGCATTTTCTTTGTTAAGGAGGATTCTCTCTACGATGCCACTAATGCCTAGTTCTATAATGCCCTAGAGCTGTGATCCAGGTCAAGTCAATACTTCACAGCCTCAGCGTCCTCATCCTTAAAACAGGACGAGAGTGTCTCCGACTGCCCTGAAGTGGTCAGGAAGGCCTGCCTCAGTGTCCCCCCCTCCTCCCCTCTCGCACCTGCCTACCTCCCTGAATGTCCACTCTTCTGAATGCCTGCATCTCACTCACCCTGACCTGTCACTCAGGAAGTCGGCTGGTTGCCAGGGAAACTGGCCTGGAGTCTCAGGATCCAGAGAAGATGAAGGGCTGTGTTGGAAAGAAAAAGAGCAGGGACTTATCACGGCCCTGGCCCTGGGTGTCCTGAAAGCCCAACCTCAGATCCTGGCTCTGGGCTGCTGGGCTTCTCTGAAGAGTCGGGCCGTGAGAGACTGCAGGCGCCCTCTTACTCCTGGCGCTTGGACCTCATTCTTTATCTTCCCCCACTGGGGCTAAGGCCAGCAAGGGTGGCACACAATCTCAGGCTTCCCTCTTGTGTGGCTCTGCCCGGGGCCCCCACCGGGGCAGTGACTGGAAGGCATAAGGCCTCTGTGTGAGGGAGATAGACCACTGAGGACAGAGATACTGGCCCAGCCCGGGCCCTTCTCCTTTCTGTCTCCCCTGGGCCAAGCGACTGTGAGGTCCAGGTAAGCTCCTGCTAAGGCTCTGTCCAGACTCAGCACATCTGCCGTTTTCTGCAGCAAGGAGACCCCAAATTTATGGAGTTTATTTGAAATAGGAATTCTCTCCAAGATTGATGTGCAGGAGCAGGAAGACGAGGTCATTCAGGGTACCGTTGGCTCCCTGCATCCCGCCAAAGGGTCTCGGCTTTCTCAGCCTGGTTATCAGGCGGAGAGGCTGGATACGCACGATCTCATCATCAAACATGGGGAGAAAGCTAGGAATCTCGGGCCCCTAGGAGCTCCCGATTATGGAGGCTGACAGAGCAGTCTACAGCAACGACACGTTGGCTGTGGTTCACGCGGTGTTCTTGCTGTGCCTGTGTTCTGGAAAAGTAATAAGTCTCTTGCTCTATTTACAGGGAACTGAGGATATCACTTCCTTCTGGCCACCTGACGTGGTAGAAAAGTCAAACCCTCAAGGACAAAGAATGTGTCTTTGCCATAGAAAACTGTCCTGTGGTGACTGGACAGAGAGTGGTCTACACAGGGCCCGTGAGTAGACCCAGTGGACCCTGGCCACCCACAGTCCACAGCACAGTTCCTGACACACAACACACAACACACACACACACACACACACACACACACACACACACACTCAATGAATGTCTAACATCTCCTAATTTCGTGGAACAGTTAAACTCTACCAAGCCACAGAGCAGAACTGGCTTCTCGGAGGCCACTGGCCACCGGTGTCTTTCTCTGCCTTATTACTCTCTGGCCTTTCTATCAGGCCAGGGGATTCTGCCTAAGAGAGTATAAATGACCTTCAGTAAGTTGCATGACGTGGACAGGTCAGAGACGTTATTAGCTCCAGGAGATGGTGCTCAGCCCTGCCCGCGGTCTCCCTGGCTACAATCCTGCAGTTTTGTCCCCAGGGCAGCCTCTCTGCTGTCACTGCCTCTGTCTGAATTCTCAGTGTCTCTCTCCACTGACTCTGCGACTCTTTCAGCTTAGTCATTCCTGTCTTCAAGACAGACTTACTAGGAACCGGCGTTCTTAGTCATTTATCACATTTCTATTATAGCTGTGCTTACAGCCCCGGTCCCTGGATAGACAGATGTAAAACAGATTACGGCTGAGCCCGAGGCCAGGTGTGTGAAGCCAAGCCTGCGCCTTCTTCTCTGGTCTTCAGCTCACTCCAACCCACTAGGCAAAATGTTCCAATCAGGGCTTTCAGAAAGGTCTGCAGTGTGAATCTGCCTAGGAGGAGCCCCCAGCGCCAGGGAGGGTGCTTTCCCTGGAGGTGCACCCCTCGGTGCGGTGACACCAGCTCCAGGCTCCCCGGAAGTCCTAGGACAGACAAAAGCCTTCCATGAAGCTATCACTGCGTGGCTGGGAGGACAACCGAACACATGCTCACCTCCACGGCTACAACATGAGGTTGCACCGCCCAAGCTCCTGCCTGCAACCCGAGAGCAGAGGGGACCCCGGGCGACCCGGGGTTCTGTGCCTACTTCCTGCACGCCCAGCCAGGTACTCAGCACTCTTTGTAGTCACCTCTTTGCACCTTTGCCACAATCCTCAGCAAGTACACACGAGGGCCGCCTGCATCGCACAGATGTGGAAACGGGGCCCAGAGAGGTTGTATACTTATCCAAAGTCACATCACTCATGAGCGTGTGCTACGGACCCGGGCCATTAGACTCCGGTGTCTGTATTCTTGGGAAAGCCACTCAAAGAATATCGTTAAATTGGCTACATTAGAAGGACTTGAAAAATGCATTTTCTGCTTAAAGAAATAGAAGCACGGAAGCATCATCGCGAGCCAGGTTCGCCTGCGCTCTGCCTGGTGGTTACGTTGCATAAAGATGGTTCCCGCTCTGCAGGCGGTTGGGCTGGGCGAGACCCCTCCTCTACTGCCACCCCACGGTCAGATCCCCTGGTCGCTCTGGCCTTCGAATCCAAGCAGGGCTCACAGCTACTTCAGGGTGTGTGAGAACACACGCAGAGGCTTATAAACCTTAATGACTAAGAACACAGCTACACGCATTTTTACCAGGGCGTGAACGACCCTTAGGATTTCTCTCAAAGATACCTGCAATTGCAAAGAGGAGTTTCGTAAAACAAATGAGGCTCAAAGTAGCGGGATGCGTATGTGGCCCGGGGATCCGGGAGCCTGCCTGTGACTTCCTCCAGCGGACTAGAAGGACTGGAGTAGTCGCCACGGGAGAGGCGCTGGCCTCTGGCTCCTGCCCCGGCCTTCCCTGCCTGGTCACCGGTGCTTGGCCTTGCAGACCCGGACGCAGGTGCACTGGTGTTTCCCGGGGCGGGAGGAGGTGGAACCTGCAGGTGGCATGGCTGGGCACGGCGCTGTAACCACGAGGCCTGACTCAGCAATTCCTGAGGGTGGGGAAGCGGGGAGGATGCCACCTCAGCAGGAGCAGTGTCAGCACCCAAACTGGGGCAAACCAGTGAAGGTCAAACACAGGCCCAGAGGAGGCCACCAACCGAACCTCCGGCTCGGCCCACCACATTGGGGTCCACCAGCCCACAGGCACTTATTAAGTTGCAAATTCTCTAAGCAGCAAGGCACAGGACAAGAAATAAATGGGAAAGGCATCATTTACCCTTTTGCCATTCGCTGGGCAGCTTTGGGGGTACAGAAGCACGCATCTGCACACACAGGGATCAGCTGATAGAGCTCTCAAAACGAGCTGTGCAGAGCACACTCTCATGTCAACACAGAGACTGGGACTCAGGCTCAGGGAGAGAGGGCGCCCAGGACAGAGTTATGAGATGGCAAAGTGGGGGTTGAAGCCCATTGGGAGTTTCATTCATTCATTCACAAACTGGTTAGGATTTTTTTTTTTTCTTTCAGAATCGCCTTTAACGCAGGCTGGTAGAGATCCATCAACCTTTGAAAAAGACTGGCATTTCAGAAGTCCTGTGTGAATTTTGAGTGCTCTACACCTCCCACAAGCATGGCATATACACTAGGCACAAATTCTCCTGTACTGACTTTCAAGGAGAAAAGGAGAAATGCACTTCAAGCAAGAAAACCGGGTGTCTGGGATGGTTTCCAGCCAGGAGATTTCCAGCAGGACTTGGAAAAATGTGGCCTGCCCAGAACTATAACAGGGATGGGGTGGGAAGAGGGTGCCTTTGCACACCCCTCCCCCAGCTTGGGCTGAGGATGCAGCTGGGAACGGGCTTACTGGGCACGTGCAAGGCCCTGGGTTCTATTGCAATACTGGCAAAAAAAATTCTGAATTTGTTTTCTGCTTTTCTATGCTAGTTACCTCAAGAGGATGTAACACAGGAAGACACAGAGCCTGCCTAACAAGGCATAACAATTTGGGTTCTCTAAAACAGACATCAGTAGAACTCAGATTCTTTGCTTTTTTCCTTCCCAAACTCAGAAACCATGGCTATTCCAGCCAACACACACACACACACACACACACACACACACACACACACACTTTTTGCAGTGCTGGGGGTGGAACCTAGGGTCTTGTACATGCTAGGTAAGTGCTCTATTACTGAGCTGCACCCCAGGCCCCCAGCCCCTTTCCTGGGCCAGCATTTCAGCAGAGTTAGACAGCGTCTGATTCAGGGGGCTCTCGGGGGCTCCTGACTCCCAGGGACACAGTTATATAGAGTGTCCCTTGAAGTGCTCATGGTTAATGTTCAGGGTTGATGTAATTAAGTCATGAGGGTTATCATCTCATCAAGTGGATACACCGTTGTGATGGATTTGCTGGGTGGTCACCTAGGCAGGTGTGGGAGGCTGGATAGGGTGGGTCCCTGGGGGTGTGGCCTTAGAGACTGTGCCTTTCCCTTTGAATCCCCCCGTTCTCTCTCTTGTGTCTGGTCTCCATGATGAAGGCAGAGCTCCCGTTCTCCTCCTCTCTCTTTTTCCCCCACCATACTCTAAACTCTGCACACCAGTCTCACATGGGCTGAACCTTGAAATCTCCAAAAACTGTGAGCAAATCAATCTTCCTCCTTCTAAGTTGTGTGGTCAGTGGTTTTGGATGACAGTAGTGGGGATGTTGACAGAGACAAAGAACAGCGTCATTCTCCATTTGGTGATGCAGACATAGTGATTCTCAGATTTGGGGGGGCGGGGGAAGGATGAGAAGCAAGAGATTCAGGAGGGGCGTGCAGTACTAGTGTCAAGATGTGACAGAGAGCAGCTTCAGGTGTTCATAACATGGAAGGGCATGGTCTGTTCATTCATTTGCAAACACTTCTTGAGTACAGAGACTGCTCCAAGCTCTCAGGTCATAGCAGTGAAGAAAGTCTACCCCCTTGGGGGAGTTTGCCTCTAGAGGAGGAAACAGACAACAAGCCATCGAGGGCAAAAGGGAGTGGGAGCTGCTTTCTAAGACACAGGGGCAGGGGCAGCGTCTTTGAGAGGCCTGCCACATCATCACTTCATAAACCAAGGAGGAGAAGAAGCAAATGGATGGCTGGAGACAGCGTGTTCCAGGCATATGGAGCAGCAAGGGCAAAAGCCCGGGGGTGGGAAGTGCCTGGTGCTTAGGTTGGCCTGGAGCAGGGTGGAGGGGAGGCGCAGGAGGTAGTGGGCCCTGGAAGCCACACCCAGAGGACCTGGGGTGTTTACGCGTGTCAGGTGTGTCCTGGTGTCTGGGGCACAAAGGTGAACGGTCATGGCCCCTGCCTGCCTGCGGTTGTTGATCTAGTAAGGGGTGTCAGACAACCAAGGAGCCGAGCCCTGGGACCCTCAGGCGCGTGGGGGTCAGGACCCAGGACAGGGCGTGCAGGGGTGGTTGGGAATGTGCCAGAGGCCAGCAATGTCCCTCACCCAGCCGCACCCTTTCTCCTTCCAGGACAAACGCTTTGATCTTTCTGAGCTTCAACTTCCTTGTGCGTAAGATGGGAATAACAAGGCTTTCTCTCTACAAAGAATCAAGGTCAAAGGTGTGAAGATGCTTTGAAGACTGTGAAGTCCTCAATGGATATAAAATACTGCTACTGTCTCACTGTACGGCTTCTCTCTCCTGCACACCCGTGACCCCGTGCATGAGCACCGGCTGAGCATCCTCTGTCCATCCAGCAGAGCTGGCTGCTCAGTCCCTGAAGACCTGGGGCCTGGCTTCTTGTTGGAGGTACATTTGGGGAATAAATGAACTTCCTTCCTTCCTTCCTTCCTTCCTTCCTTCCTTCCTTCCTTCCTTCCTTCCTTCCCTTCCTTCCCTTCCTTCCTTCCTTCCTTTTTGTGGTACTGGGGATTAAACCCAGAGGCATTCTACCTTCAAGCTACACCCCTGGTCCAATTTTTTATTTCTTTTTGGAAACAGGGTCTCACTAGGTTGATGAGAGTCTTACTATTTGAGAAGGCTATCCTCAAACCTATGATCCTCTTGTCTCAGTCTCCCAAGTACTGAGATTACAGGCATGTGAGCTGGGGAGTAAATTTCCATCAGCAGATTGGCGGGGCCACAATTTAACATCAAAAGGCCCCCAACAGGGAAGTGAGGATAAAGCACACGCCACGTTCCATTCTCTGGCCCCTTCAGGAAGAAGAGTCCCTCTCCCTGACCCGAGGGCCATCTACTCAACTGTCCAGTCTGTCTTCTTCAGTTGGCGCTGCCCCACGGAGGCCTCCTTGTTGACATGTCCAGAGTGCTGCTTGGGCCTCAGTGACCCTCTGAAGCTGGGAGTGTCAGAACACAGGACCCCGAGGGCTCTTCTGGCCCTGGCCTCCCGACCTTCTGCTTCTAACAGCGGCCCCCCTCATCTGTCTGGCGGGGGGTCTTCACGCCTGGACTTGCACTTGACACCACCTTTCTGTAGTTTTTCTGCTTCTCTCCCTGGCTTAGTCCCTGGGTAGGAGCCTGGTCTCTCTAGCATCTTAGGGAGCACGTAATTTGCTCTTGGTGCTCAGTAAATACAGCAGCGGATTAATAGTCGCCCCCGTAGCACATTTCTCTTTATCATTTAGATGATCGGCCATGCCAGCCTTGTCTCTGCGGCTCCCCGTCAGGAGGGGCGACTGCTTCTCCCACGTGCTAATGGTGACAACCGCTCCCTCCCCTGAGGCGGGTGGCTCTGGGGCCTGCACTTCGCTTTGGTCGTGATGGTACTCATTTTCCTCTGGATGCGTGCTTTGGTTAGCACAGAGTCTACCCAGAGGTGGCTAGCTGTTTTGCCCCAGGAAGACCGGCACCTCGGGTGTGCAGGTGGGTGGAAGTCTCTGGGGGAAAGTGGACTCCTTCTCGCTGGATGGACCGGGGCGCAGAGCCAGGCTGGGCAGCTTGTGGATGCTGCAGAGCCTGCGCCCAGTGAGGTCCGACAGACCAAGTTAGCTGGACCGGGAAGCCACGTGGACAGCCCACAGCTTTGCCGTCCTCACAGGGCCAGGCGAGGTGAGCGAACCAGGAAGGAGGCAAGTGTATGGCAGGGAGCCTGGAGACCCAGGTCAGGTCGGCCTTGACCAGAGGGAGGGCAGGTCCAGCGGGGTCCACGGAAGCCGCACGGGCTCAGCAGAATCACCGGCAGCTCCATCCGCAGGGCGTTGGGTAGAGGAGAAGGCAGGACAAAGGGAACTGGGGGAGGGTGTGGCAGGGCGGGTCCCTCCCTGTGAGGACAGGTCCCTTGTGGGGTGCAGCTAGCCAGCAGTCAAGAGCTTCCAGCAAGGAGAAGCAGGGGACTCCAGGACCCCTCAGGTCCCCGGAGAGAAGAGAGTCTGAAATTCCGAGATTTTCAAGCAAACCTAACCAGGATAGCTATCTAATGTATAATTTCAGAAAATCAGACGGCAAGCAAAAGAACTGATGATTCCACACCCCAATAAGGATTTGCACCTTCATGAGATAAAACGTTATTACTTCACTGTTTGAAAGAACCGTATTGGGCGAACTATGTCTGCTGCTTGCTTTATAAATAAAGTTTTATTGGGACACAGTCAGGCCCATTCATTTAGATGCTGTCTTTGGCTTTCCTGTTACAGTGGCAGGGGTGAGTAGGTAAGGTCTATTAACTCAGAGATTCTATGGACCAAAAAGCCTAAAATATTGATGATCTGGCCCTTTAGAGAAAATGTTTTCCACCTTTTTTTTTTTTTTTTTTTTTGGTGGTACTAGTGATTGAACCCAGGGGCATTCCACCTCTGTGATACATTCCCAGCCCTCAGCCCTGTTTATTTTGTTTTGAAACAGAGTCTCTCTAGGTTGCTCAGTCTCACTACTTACTGAGGCTGTCCTTGAACCTGTGATTCTCCTGACAGCCTCCCAAGTACTGGGATTACAGGCGTGGGCCACTACACCTGACTCCATTTTCCACCTTTTGATCACATCTCTGTAAAGAAGCTGAGGTTGCTGACTGACTTAGGCGAGCTGTTTGGTGGCTGAGTTGGGATGCCAGGCCGTCTGCGTTAGCTCAGAGTCCCTTCCCCGGCTGCTCTGCGGGTCAGTCCCTCTTACGGTACTGCACGTAGCCACTTTCCAGACCCTGGGTGCAGGGGCGGGGTGAGCCCGTGCCTCAGGGTCACTCTGCCTGCCCACCTGCCGCAGGGCTGGCTCTGACGGCAGTGCTGACCCCAAAGAACCAGCTGTAACCTGCTCCGAGAGCCTGGGTCTTGGGGAGCGGAGAGCTGGAGCTCGGGAGAACCGTGCTGCAGGAAGGGCTCCCCCAGCCCCTCTTGCCATAGCATTCACCTTCTGTTACCCAACAAAAGGACACATTTACAAGGGTCTCAGCTCCACTTGAAAACCCTTCTGCAGGCTTCCAGGGAAATTGCTCCCAGCAGCCCCGATGGCCTGAAAGGGTTTTAACACACCATTCCTTCAGCGGCATCTGCTACAAACAGTGAGACATATGAGTACCTGATATTTACCTTCCTTAGAAATAAGAAAATTCAAAGGAGACCACACAAAGGGAAAACCACAAGCCCCATCTACCCACACACGTATTTAAAAGAGCAAACAGCCCAGCCCCTCTGCTGCCCTGCAGATTCCCCAAGCGACAGAATCCACTGGACCACCATAATGGTCCCATTTGTCCAGGAGGGCGCAAGCTGGGAGCCGCCCCACTTCACCCTTCCCTGCCACGCGTCAGCCTTTCTGTTTTCTACATTTCTACCTCCATTACACAGCTCTCCGGAATGACAGGAACGGATATTCATGAAGAGATTGAGCACTCAGCAGCCCCAGGCGAGTGGCCACAAGAGTCAGGGACGATGAGGGGCCACCACCGCCCAGGCTCCCGATGCCTTGCCGGGGGAGTCTCTGGACACGCGCCAGGCTGCCTGGGCCCAGGGCTCCCGCCGCTCAGACTCAGCTGGAACTCCGGCACCCCCAGAGTCCCCACCTCCAGCCTCTCTCCTTCATCCCCAGAGAGTCAGGGCTGTCAGGGTGCTGGCTCTAAAATGCACCGGAGACCCGGCAGTTTCTCAGTGCTCAGAGGAGGAGATCCAACCCCCTGGGTCTATCAGTCAGGCCTTCTTGTTTTCATGTGCAAATGTCGGAAACCAACTTGAAGAAACTTAAGATTGGTGCATTCACAGAAGAGAAGGGAGACAGCCCCCCCCCTCCCCGCCGGGCAGGTACTGGGACCTCGGCGGCTAGGACTTCCATGGCCTCAGGAAGAAGCCGTCTGTGACCACAACAGCCCCTCCATGCTGCCCTCTGCACCAGGGGCCACCTGGATCTGCCGTGGCTCTAGCAGAAATCCCAGGAGCCTTGGGCTACATTGCATCCCTCTACATCGACGTCAGTGGCGTGGGGCTGGGGTTGGTACCTGAGCTGCCCAACTCAAGAGATAAAGACAAAAGGCTGCTGTGCCCCGAGCCCACGCCGGCATCCCCTCCAGGACCCGGCCGCCGCCGCAGTGCTGACTCCTCAGCTCCCACGGTGGGGTCTGGCGTCCTGCGTCCTGCTCGAGGGT
>PVLC010035045.1:0-16695 GCA_004027655.1 Graphiurus murinus | reverse complement strand
TGCCACTACATCCAGCTAATTTTTTGTTTGAAACAGGGTCTTACTAAGTTTCAGAGGGCTCTAAGTTGCTGAGGCTGGTTGTGAACCTGTAATCCTCCTGTCTCAGTCTCCCAAGTACTGGGATTAAAAGTGTGCACCATCACACCTGGCTATTAATTATATTTCAATAAAGCTGTCAAAAAAAAAAGAGGAACACGAGGGAAGTAATACTCCCTTAGAAATAGCATCAGAAAAACAGGGCACTTAGTATTTGCTTCTGTACCTGATCAAAGTTCAAATAATGGCATTAAATTCAGATCTTAAAATGAATCTGCAACATCTCATGAGAGACTAGCACAGAGAAATGGTGTGGGTTATAAAACAGGATCAAAAGAGCTGGGAAGAATACAAATCTAGACTGGATCAGAACACAGACTAATTTCTAAGCCGGAGTTTTTCAGAGTATCCCATGAAACAAATTAGTTCTGTAAGATGTCAGTAGATATAACATGAAAAAAGGATTTATAGTTAAGTTGGGCAACATTGAGTTAAACACAGTTGAAAAGGTTTCTTTACTGAAGGACTTTAAAATGCCAGTTGAGCTGGATGTAGCGGCGGATGCCTATAATCCCAGTACTTGGGAGGCTGAGCTGAGACAGGAGTTCAAGGCCAGTCTCAGCAACTTGGCAAGACCTTCAGCAAGTTAGCAAGACCCTGTTTCAAAATAAAAAATAAAAAAGGGCTGGGGGTGTAGCTTGGAGGTAGAATGTCCCTGGGTTCAATCCCCAGTATCAAAAAACCCCACAAAAACCAAACAAACAGAAACTAGTTGCCAGTGTGACAGGATAGAGGGCATAGTGCTCCCTGAAGGAATTTATCCATTGGGCCTTTTTCCATAAAGTATCCCAAAGAATCAATATTCCTAACAACATACTATAGGAAAAACAGGTCTAAGCCAGGTGTGGTGATGTACAACTATGATACCAGTACTTGGGAGGCTGAGACAGGAGAATCACAAGATCAAGGACAGCCTCAGCAAATAGTGAGACCCTCAGCAACCTGTGAGAGTCTGTTTCAAATTAAAAAATAAAATAAAAAGGGATAGGGGTGTAGCTCTGAGGTAGAATGGCCCTGGGTCCAATCCCTAGTATTATACAAAAAACAAAAACAAAAACACATCTAAGCAATGTTCAGATAAAGGCTTCACCAACTCCTTTATAAGGATAAAATTAATATGGAAACTATAAATCATTTCTAGCTTGTACATAATTATATTTAACCATATAGTAAAATATATGGTTCTTACTCCACAATTGGGGTATAGTTAATTCAGTAAATGTGTGTGTGTGTGAGTGTGTGTGTGTGTGTGTGTGTGTGTGTGTGTGTGTTACTAGGGAATCTACCCAGGGGCATTCTACCTCTGAGATATATCCCCAGTCCCATTTTATTTAATTTAGTGTGAAACAGGGTCTCATTAAATTCCTGAGGGACTTGCTAAGTTGCTGAGGCTGACTTTGAACCTGTAATTCTCTTGTCTTGGCCTACCAAGTATTGGGATTATAGTTGTGTGCCACTATGCCCAGCTAATTCAGTAAATCTTAGTTAAAATGCCCTTTTAGGGCTTGGGGGTTAGCTCAGTGGTACAATGCTTACTAGCATTTGTGAAGCCATTAGTTCAATCATCAGCAATGGGGGGGAAAAAGTGCCCCTTTTAGGTATTGTTCTAAGATAAATAGATGGAGTGGACTCTCTTTATGACAGCCAAGTGTATGAGGGCCAAATGGGCCAAAACAGGCAAGGACACTGGGTGTGGTGGTGCACACCTGTATCCCCATACTTGGAAGCTGAGCAGGAGGATAATGGGTTCAAACCCAACCTCAGCAACTTAGTGAGACTCTGGGTAACCTAGTGAGACTCTGTTTCAAAATGAAAGCAACAACAACAACAAAAACCAAAACAAAAAACAGGTAAGGAGCTTTAGTGGCTGGGCTTGTTTCTGCCTGGGTGTGACCTCCTGTCATTCTTATATTTCTGAGGGCTAGACTAAGTCGTTCCTAACACTCTTCATGGGTGCTAGTTCCCTCTTATGTGTACACACACCTACTACATTACCTTTATTACAGGAACCTAAAATTGACCCTCAATAATCACATCCATCTGATCCTTAACTTGTGATCTCTGGATAACAACAATACCAACAGATAGGGGAACAGATTTACTTGGACTGTCTCCTAAGAATGTAGACTAAGGAGAAACTCCTGCAGGTCTGTGTTGACCCCTCTCCTGGGCCAGACCCCTGAGCCTCCACCCTAGAGACTACCCCACTCCAGAGTCCTTCCTACAGCCCAGGAGCCCACATGGCTGCCCCACAGTGAAGCCTTTGGGTCATGTACCAATTCTGAACTACAGAGCAGAGCCGGATACAGAAACAATCCCAGCCCTCTTCCCTCCTTCTCTTACCTCCCTTCCTTCCTCTTTCCCAGAGGTCATATTCCCACAGAGTCTCCTTAGGAAACTGGACTGACTTGGAACTCTCCTGACCTACACCTCTTCCTTCCTTCAACCAGAACTTCTGGGCATTTGCCTTAGCCTGATTCTTCCCTTCCCATCTCCTCTGGTGCTTCCTGTACCAGTTCTCCTCCTGTCTGCTAGAAGTACAAAGCAGCTAAGCCCAACTGGTTTCCAGGTTCCTTTTCCAGACACAAGATTCTATCTGCCCTTTCAAGGTGGGAGAGGGTTCCTGAGGCTAATCAGGTCCAAGTGAAGAAGTTTCCGTTTTCTATTTCTGTTCACTCTGGGCTACAGGAGTCAAGGGCAGCAGGCAGCTGGGGCCTGGGAATGACTCAGCCTGAACCCCAGCTACCACGGAAGAATCTGTCTGCACAGGCCACACTGGGCACTTCTAAGAGGCCAAGTTACCTCTGAGCGATCTCACTCAGAACCCTGCTCCTTTGGCATACCTTGCTTGTAAGGAAGCAGCACTTTTACTGATAATGCCACAACACATCCACTCTTAAAAAAAGAAAAAAATCAATGAAAGGGCCTAGAAGTAAAACCATAAGTTTAACTGGAAAGATAGTTAGAGGAAGCCAGAAGCTGGGACATAAAACATTCTGACAACAAAGGATTTTATTTTTCCTTTATCTAAGTGCTGCTGGAAGAAAAACAACAAACAAAAATCCATGATGGCTCTTTGCTTCCATCAATTCTCTTGAATTCATCAAGTAGGAAAAAGTATTCACTTGCAGATGAACACATTTCTCAGCAGCCTTTTTGAGACTATGAGGTCAGTCCCACTCTTACCTTTGGCTGGCCTTCCTTCCTTCTTTCCTTCTTTCCTTCTTTCCTGGGGTGGTACTGGGAATTGAACCTAGGGTTTTGTACTAGCTAGGCAAGCACTCTACCACACTGAGCTACATCCCCAGCCCCTATGTATTTATTTATTGAGACAGGGTCTTGCTAAATTGCTTAGGCTGGCCTCAAACTTGTGATCCTTCTGCTTCAACCTCCTGGGTGGTTGGGATTATAGGTGGTACTACCACCCCTGGCTCACCTTTGGTTTCCTAGGACTCCTGGGCTCTCCATAATATCAAGAAAGTATATTTAGCAGTAAAGGAAAGTAGCAGCCTTCTCTGTTATAAGCACTGTCTGAAGCTAAAAGATACATGGACCTCAAATTTCCTGAGGTGAAGATGGAATCTCCACACCAGAAATCTAGGAGTCATCCCTGACTCCCTCTCTTTGCACCAAATAGGTGTCAAATAGGTGTCAAGGATCTACTGCCTTATTAGTATCTGTGTATCTGTCCCTTCCTCTCTCTGCTTTTGCCTTATTGCCTCTTGGCTGAATTATCATGGCCACCTCTGTATTAGTTTTTCACCTTCCAATCTCATTTTCTCCAACCCCTCATTCACCACTGGAGTGATAATCAGAACTCAAACCTGATCGTGTTATTCCGTTAATTACAACCATTCATTCATTCCAAATGTACCCTTTTGTTTCCCCCCCATGCCCTTTGCCTGCAATTCTTGTCTGTGTCTCATTGTGTCCATCTGCCAAGCTCCTAGTTCTTTTCCAAAAGCCAGTTCAGTGAGGTCTGCTCTGTGAAACCTCCCCTGGCCACTTGATGAGAGCATGCCTTGTGTGCCTTTGGCCCTGTTGGACATGGTTCTTACTTCTCTTGCAGTACTCACTATCCTTATAGTGCCTCAATCTGTTCTAGACTGTGCATACCCCTAGAGTCAGATTCTGTGTTGTTGAACCAGGACAACATCTAGCAGCAAGTAAGTTCTTACTTGGTATTTATTGGATGAGGAGATAAGTGGTTAAGGGGCTGAGGGCGTGAGCAAATACAATCTTCGTTTTGCAATATAGGAACATAGGGAAAGATGTCCTTGCCCCAGAAGCCTGACAAATACTGCTGGGCCGTGAGGTACATGGACCCACTAGAAGAATCCACCCTTAAATTGAAGTCAACTGACAGCTGAGTGTGGTGGTGTACACCTGTATCCCAATATGTGGGAGGCTGTGACAGGAAGGAGGATTGCAGGTTTGAGGTCAACCCAAGCAACTTAGTGAGATCCTGTTTCAAAATAAAAAGGGCTGGTGATATAGCTTGACCCTGGGTTTGATCCCACTACCAAAAAGATATATAAATGACAGATAGATAGATAGATAGATAGATAGATAGATAGATAGATAGAAAGAAAGAAAAGCCATCTCACTTGAAGTTTCTCAGATCATAGAATACCTGTAGATCAATTTTCCCCAGTAGTTACTTGATGTGTGTGTGTGTGTGTGTGTGTGTGTGTGTGTGTGTATGTGTGTGTGTGTGTGTTATACTGGGGATTGAACCCAGGGATGCTCTACCTCCAAGCTACACCTCAGCCCTATTTTATTTTTTATTTTGAAACAGAGTCTTCTAAAGTTAGTACATGCTGGCTTTGAACCTGTGATCCTCCTGTCTCAGCTTCCCAAGTACTGGGATTTACAGGTGTGCACCACCATGCCTGGCTACTTGCTATCTTTATAACATCTCTGTCACTTTCAGGAGCCACTGTGGCCTTCTCACATAATTACTGTTCTGACTATCTCCTTTCTCAGTGTCAGAAGGAAATAGGAGTATAAAACTCCTTTCCAAGTTGTTCCCATAGTTAAAGGGCAGAACCTCAGTGTTCCTCACCTTCTCCCAAGGGAGGTGTCACTTTTTCTTGGGAACACCCTCCATTGATCACTACCCTTTTCTGACATGTATCTAAAAACCTTCCATTTGAGCCCACCGTCCTTCTCCGTGGACATCCACTGGAGAGATCTGATTTATTTTAATGTATCTGGAACTGAGTAGATGCATAGCAAATACTCATTACAAATGAGTTAGCAGATAATCTAGTTTCAGCGAGGCCAGACTAGCAGCCCTCCCAAACGTGCACAGACCCTGTCTGTTGCCATATGCCATTCTTTAAGTATCTTTGGCCTCTGAGAGCACTGGCAGGTTGTTGCCTGACACAATTAAGTGCTTAAGAGCTCCATTTGTTTTTCTTGCAACAAATCTCTTCCTTCCCAGCTACAGCCCAGGAAAAGATATAGACTGTGTGGCTACACCAACCAGCTCAGCAGATAAGACAATAGGGTCAGAGAGCCTATGCCTACCATTCAAACAAACAAAAACCAGGACTCAACCCTACTGTTCAAGAGAGCCTGGGACAGCTGGGAATTTCTTGAGATCAGTGAGACGTATGGTTCAAACTCAGAGCTGCACACAAAGTGGGCTGTTTCAAAGTTGCTTGGGGGAGAATCTATGCTCAGACACACTCAGGATTGCCTGGGAGACAGACACAGCAGGAGGGGAGCCCAGGGAATAGGTCGCCAAGAGGAGCTCTCATTTCTTTCATAAGGAGACAGGAAGAGACCCTGGGGAGTTCAGGGATAAAACCAGGCCTGGTTCAGCTGCTGAGATGCAGCCAGGCCAATTAAATAATTGGTGTGATGGGGAAAGGAGGGAAGCCACTCCTTTCAGGCAAACTCCCACCCCTGTCAGAAGGCTCTGTGCAGCTGTGGCAATAGCAGCAGCAACAACAGGGCAGGGATCTCTTCCTCTTCTTCCCACTAGCTGAGAGCTAATGCTTAAATTAGCACCTTGGAAACACCCAGATCTGCTGGTTATGCCTTCTCTCTCAGCTCCTGCCACTCCCCCAGGTCTCCTTTTCAAGCTGAGTTTCTCTTTAAAAAACAAAACAACAACCAAAAAAAACCCCACATAACAACAACAAAAACCCCTCCCCCTACTGCTCATCTTTCAAGTAAGGAATGGCCTCTGGATTCTTCCCATCACTGTGGGGAGAGAGGGTTGTTTGATAATAGGGACTCTCTTCCTCCACCTAGGTGTCCTGAAAGGGGCAATGGTGCTGACACCAGCATTACCCTGTTTCCTTGGGGATTTAGGAAGGCAGCCCCCTTTCTGCCCTGAGAGGGACTCATTCAGAACAAGATAAATAAACTTTCACTGAACTGTGAACTCCAGGAAGGCAGGACCACATCTGTGTCTTCATTGCTAACCACTGTGTCCCTGACATCTAGTGTAGTATCTGGAACAGGGTGAATGCTCAGTAATTACTTCGTAAATCAATTTGCTGAATCAATGATATCAGCCTCTATGATATTCTTTGGAGGAGAGAGTGAGGATCTATTGCTTAAACTTTAAATAGTTTGTTTTAATTTCATAAATGGAAAAACGGTCTAGGGAGAAGAGACTTACTAGAGGTTTCCACAAATAATGGCAAAAAGCAAAATAGACCTGAGACTGAGACCTTAGTTTTTTATGGTCTACACAGTACCCCTAAAGAGTCATTTTGCCCTCTCTTCTGTCCTTTACCTCTATGGTATGCTTCTTGATTCCTTATGATCTAAAAGAACACTCCTAGAGCCGGGCGTGGTGGCGCACGCTTGTAATCCCAGCATTCGGGAGGCTGAGACCAGAGGATCCCGGTTCGCGGCCAGCCTCAGCTACCTAGTGAGCCACTCCGCAACTTAGTGAGACTCGGTTTCAAAATAAAGAATAAAAAATAGGGCTGGAGGTATAGCTCGGAGGTAGAATGCCCCTGAGTTCAATCCCCAGTACCCCCCCCCCAAAAAAAAAAATAAAAAAAAAATAAAAAAATAAAAGAACACTCCTGCAGAAATGCTACACCAGATTCTGCTGGTCTCAACAAAATACAGGGCATTTAGAGAATTTTGAAGGCCAATGCAGTGTGGCCCATGCCTGTAATCCCAGTATTTGGGAGGCTGAGATGGTATCACAGGTTCAAAGCTAGCACATGGTAATTCAGAGAGACCCTGTCTCAAAATTTTAAAAGGGGGTGGGATTGGGGATGTTGCTTAGTGGTAGAACGCCCCCTGGGTTCAATCCTCAGTACCACAAAATAAATAAATATATAAATACACAAATAAGTAAATAGTTTTGAGGTGTCTCTAGACTATAACCTGGGAACAGAGGTCAGGAAGCAGGGCAATGTTTATGACCTCCAAATGAGTATGACTATATTGCTATCTTCTTTTTTTGGTGGTCCTGGGAATTGAACCCAGAGACATTCTATGCCCAACCTATACCCCCAGACTAATTTTATTTCTTATTTGGAAACAGGGTCTCATTAGGTTGCTGAAAACCTCACTAAATTGCTGAGGCTGTTCCTCGAACCTGCGATCCTCCTGTCTCAGCCTCCCAAGTACTAGGATTACAAGCATGTGCCACCACACCTGGGTTATATTCCTATTTTCATAAAATTCACTCAATCACAAAAAAGTATTCTCTTAAGGACAAGAGTTTTCAAGGAAAGGGTCTATAGGTAACTAATAAGTACTTCCTTGCCACAAACACTTCTACTCCAGAGCCACACAGACCAGAAGCAGCTCTGGAGTCTTCTACAGACAAATCACTATTAAGAACTTCAAGCTGGGCACAGTGATGCACACCTGTAATCCCAATACTTGGGAGGCTGAGAAAGGAGGATTGCAGATTCAAGGCCAGTGCATGGTAACTTAGTAAGACCCTGTATCAAAATAAAAAACAAAAAGCACTGGGGGTGTAGCTCATAGGTAGGATGACACTGGGCTCAATCCTCAGTTTAAAAAAAAGAACTTCAGAAAATAACAGAGGCACCAAGGACAACTGAGAGATCCTGGTGGCCCTATTCCTTCTTCTCTTTCCTTGGATAGTTATTACCTGCCTTCTCCAGAATCCTAAGAATCAACTCACTACTTCCTTCTCCTGATTTACTTGAACCACACTCCCTTTTGGTTCTTGACTAGAAGCTTAGAACTGAAAGGACAATTTAGTTCGGCAAACAAGATTGGTCAGATAGAGAAACCATCAAGGAAAGTTCTAAACCAGCTGAAAGTCCTTCAAGTTCATGGGACAAACTTCTCTCCAGGATTTTCTGGCTCCCAGATAATTCAATGTGGCATCAGGCTGGGGAAAAAAGCCCTGCAGCATCTCTCTCCTTAGTTTAGTATTGTACACTTCTGTAAAGCTTCTCTGTTTTGGCTTCTGGAACTAAATAGTAAAGGGGGGGGGAGTCACTTATTTCATACTAGGTAGCCACTAATGATTGTCTCTACCATTCCCCCAAAGGTGTGGTGCAGAGGTGATCATGTGTCCCTGCCAAGGCCCATCTTTGCTACTGTAATGGGGTAGGTTATTAGCCTAACAAACCACAAAATGCATCTGTCAGCCAAGGTGCTGACTGCTCCTGGCCATCCTGCCTAACATCGGTTGTGGGGGAGAGTCTTAGGGAGCCCCAGAGCTTCAGGACTTGGAGAGCTCAGTTTAGCTCCAGCAGAGCCAGAGAATAGGACACCCACATCTTCAGGTTCCTGGCTTGCCCTGCCTCCATCCAGCTCCTGCTGGTTCAAGGGGGTAAAACCCAACAAGGCCTGGGTGCGCTCTTCCTTCCCTTTCTCTAGATGAGCTGATTAGGCCTCTGCACCCTGTCTCCAGGTAGACAAGCCTGTCAGCCCCCCAACAGTGACCAGCGGGCAAGGTCTCCTTTAGGCCTGGCCTCCAAAAACCCGCGTCACCCTCCCCCTTCCATCCCCTAGGCGCCGGCTGAGATGACATCATTCCTCCCTGACTCTGGGACCGCGGACAGGCGGCAGGATCCGAGCTCAGCAAAGACTCCAAGCACGTAGGCCTAAGATGACGGGGGCTCTTCCAAACCGGTGGGCACAGGCCGCTTCGGCGCAGCCCCTCCTTCTCTCCCGTCGGTACCCGGGCGCTCTCATCTGCACCATTGATTTTCCATCTCGCCGCCGCATACTCTCCTTTCCAGTTCCGATCCCCCAGCCTGGACTGCCTGTGCTCCCCCCGGGAGAACGGAATTCCCAGGTCCTGCTCCGAGGTCTTACTCCCACTAGTCCACTGCCCAGGTCCAGCGTTCCTATCCTTATCCAGAGGTCTGGCGGACAGACCCCTCTTTTTCTAAAAGCCTATTCCCAATCTCAGCCTGATGGATCCCCAACCCCCTCTCCTTCCCTGAGTAGCACAGGCCTCTAGGGCTAAAAGCCTTCCCACCTCCCATCTCAGCCTCCTGGGCCTACTGCCGACGGTGTCCCCCTGACAACTCCCTTGCCATCCCCCTCAATGGGCCTCCACTACCGGTGTGCACCATTGTGCCCCCTCCATTCCATCCGACGGCGTTCGGCCTCCGCGGACGTTGCCCTCCACCCTTATAGGTCCCTTTGCTCTCGCCCTGAGTATTCTCCCACGGTTTTCTCGTTCTGCAAGTCTCCTTCCTCTGGCAAGGCGTTTACAGGGCTCTCTTTGCCCCATCCGATGGCGCCCCCTCCGCACAATCCCCACGACCTGATTCCCTCCCTCCCCCCCAGGCGGCGCCCCCTCCCGGCCCTGGTCTGACCGCCCGCCCCCTCACCAGCGGCTGCATCTCCGAGTGCGCGGTGGGCACCTGGAACCGGTCGATCTCCTCCATCATGGTGCCGGCGAGCGAGCGGGCCAGGGGCCGAGCGCGGCCGGGTAAGCCGACGGGACCGCGCGGGGCGGCGGCCCCAGGATCCCGGCGGGTGATGCAGACTAGGCCGCCCTGGAAGAGTCGGGCGGGCAGGCGGCCAGGTGGATGGAAGGGTGGACGGAAGGCGAGAGGTTCGTGGGCGGGCTGAGGCCGGCGTGGCTCCGCGGGCTTGCCTAGCGATACCGCGGCTGTGGCCCGGCAGAGCTGCAGGTCTTGCCTCGCCTCCTCCTCCGCCGCCGCCTCCTGTCAGCAGCTCAGCCACTGCGGTGACTCGGCAACTCCACTTCCGGGTCCGGGACACCGCCCGGATCCTGCATTATTCATGAGGAGGCGGTGCGTGGGCGCTCTGGCCCCTCCCACATGCAGGAGCTCCGAAGGCGCGCGGCCGCCCGACGCTATATTCCTGAGAAGGCGGGGCTTAGTGGATCCGGAGGAGCCCCGAGCGCCCAGCCTCCTCGTGCCGGGAGGGGGCGCCAGAGGCGCCTGCGCTTTGACTGCCTGTCGGTTGCTGGGTAACCGCGTCAGGGAGGAGCTGATTCTAGCCTACAAGGACGCGGGGACCCACAACGACAGCTGTCCCCAGAGCACCCCGGCGACTGGGAATTGAAGTTGAAGAGTCTATATTTCCTGTGCGTGGTCAAGGAGACAGATACACTTCTTGCCTCGGGCGAGGGAGAATTTAATAGGCTTTCCAGAAAGTGGGTGCTTCCTCCTTTTGCGGAGATGCCCCCCAAGCAGCCTCGTAAGCAGGTAATGCATACCTTGACCTGCCCTCTCCTGATGGTCTCTGATCTTCACGGCCAGTGACCACTGATCATACCTCTCCTACTGATCCTTAAACTTTTTTTCTCTGTTGACCCCTAACCTCCTCTCCCTGGCGACACCTGGCCTGTTCACCACTGACCTCTGACTAATCCTGTCTTTCTCTCCCATACTGTCCCTAACCTGATGTTTTTATCTCTCTCTCACCTGTCTTTCCCTCACCATTCCCCCTCACTACACTCTCTCCACATACCCAATTCGACCAGCCCATCCTTCTTAGCCCTCCTACCTCACTTTCACTGGCTTCTTCCTCATTGCCCTCAAATTACTGTTCCAAAGCAATTATTTGTCTACCCCTCTGCAGTATGCCCAGTTCTGGGCTAGTGGGGACATGGGTCTTGCCATTCTGAATCCTACAGAAGGGGTGCAAAGGAACTGCACAGGAGACAGAACAGATTATGTGCAGGAGTTGGATTTAAGTCAAGCAGGGAGGGAGAAAGAGGAAATGCGTTTCCTGCCCCCTCCACCTCTTCACATACATGTCTCTTCCCTATGAGCCTCTGGTCCACTCCTATAACTCATTCAACCTTGTGAATATCATGTTCTTGTTCCCACCTGGCCAGATGTCATCCCTTCTCAGAGGAAACTCAGGAATCACCCCTCCCCCTTAACCCACTGAGCACTGGTTCTACTTTCTTCCCTAGAATCACCATGGGAAGTAAGGTAGTTCTAGCTTCTCCAGCAGCCCTCTGTTATAAAGGACTGACTCAGTCCTTCAGGAGTCCCTCTTCCAAGTTCTTTATAATTTACCACTCTGGAGCTAATGTGCAGTTTCTAGCTCTGTAAAGCAGGATTTCTATTAATATATTCTAAATTTAACACTCTCAAGCCAGGTATATGGAGGTTTGGAGAGTAAATCTGTGTCCATGCTATTAATGACTTTAATATTTGGTCTGACCTCTTCTATATTAACCTTGACTCCTCTGCTTCTTTTACCTGACCTCCTGTAGCAAATAGGCCCATCTTTCTTAGATTCTGCAGCCATAAGAAGAAAATAGCCATAGATAGTTTTGTATAGTCATCCCCTGATTTTATGTTGAGATTGAGCTGTGGGTTTTTTTCTTTTCTTTTCTTTCTTTCTTTTTTTTTTTTTTTTTTTTTTTTTTTTTTTTTTTTTTTTTTTTTTTTTTTACTGAGGATTGAACCCAGAGCAAGCTACACCATTTATTTTTTAATGTGCTTTTATCGGTGCATTATAGTCTCACATCATAATGTAAATCATATTGACAATGGCATACATGCACACAGCACTTGATGCCCCTCCCCCCTTTTTGTTTTGAAACAGGGTCTTGCTAGGTTGCTAAGGCTGGTCTTGAACCTGTGATTCTCCTGTCTCAGCCTCTCAAGTATTGAGATTACAAACATGCACCACCACACTTGACTAAGGTTGAGCTGTGTTTTGAAGCTCATGTACTGTGCTTTGGCCACCTGATCCCTAATTTTTAGGTGGTTTGTTTTTTAACTTGACATAATTGAGATCTGGTTCCATACAATAAAAATAGACTACTTTAGTTGTATGTGTTTCAAGTTTCAACAAAGTTATGCAGGTGTGAACCTCCACAATCAAGATATAGAATACTTCCTCTATGAGCTGGGCATGGTGGTACACTCCTGTAATCCCAGTACTTGGGAGGCTGAGACAGGAGGATTGCGAGTTCAGGACAGCTTAAGCAAGTAGTGAGACTCTCATTAACCTGGTGAGACCCTGTTTCAAAACAAAAAATAAAAAGGGCTAGGGATGTAGTTCACACACACATACACGAAGACTTCCTTTGTTCCAAGAAGTTCCGTGGGGGAGTTCTCCCTACCCCTCAGCCCCAGGTAACTATTGATTTGCTTGCTATCACCACAGATTAATCTTTTCTAGTGACTTGTAGTTTGAACAAATTTGGGGATGAGTTCCTCTAGTCCATTAGGGAAGACATTAGAGACATTGAGTTTACACTGAGAGCAGAAAGAAGTGACATCATATAAGAAGGAAAGACACCTGGGTCAATGGGCCCTGTGCACATCAGCACTGTCCCCTGGAAGAAGGGTTATTTTAGTACAATATAAGCATTGGTGTGTAGAATATAAGAAAAGGCTGGCTTGCCTTTTCTGGTTGTATTTATCACCATCTTGTTTCAGTGAAACCCAATTTGTGTCAGTACAAAGAGGGTATGTGAACAACCTAAAGATGTTTGAGAAGTTGTTCCTGTCTCCCGGGAATTCAGTGCAATGAGGGAGATAGAACACAGGCATACAAAGATAAGGGAGGATGGGATCCCTGGGACTGCAAGGGAGAAGAACATGCAGGATGGAGCAGCGGAAAGGCTTCAGGGAGGGGGCCGGTAGAGGTTGGAGGCAGGTAGGGCTTGGGTGCTTGTAGTGGTGAGGGAAGATCAGGATTTGCTTTGTTAGGAAACATAGAGGAGTTTAAACTCTATTTGTTCCCATCACTCCACTCATCAGACCTTTTAGTGGCTCTCTGTTACTCTTAGGATGAAGCCCCAAATGTCTAGTTTGTTTGGAAGGATCTACAAGGTCCTGCTGATCTGGCCGTTGCTATTCACCCTACTTCAGACCTCACCATTGCTCTATGAAAATTTCACAGTCCCAGCATACTGAACTGTCCTCCCTTCCTGCAAAGTGATATCTACACTCTCTATCTTCTAGGTCTTTGAAATTGCTGTTTCCACTGCCTTCCTAGTATAAACTTTTCTGTTTTTTGCCACCACCAACACTCCAACCTGTCCCAAATTTCCTCTTCATCCCCTGTTAATCTTTCAGGTCTCAACTTGGTCTTTATTGTCCCCTACAAGGGCTTAAGTCCATTTTATGGAGGCAGTATAGGCTGATATCCCCACTATACTCTGTTATGTCAAAGGTCAGGTCTAACTTCTTGCTCATTGTTGATTCCCCTGTACATAGCACAATGCCTGGAATATATTAAATTCTGAGAAAAATGAGTCAAATATGAATTCTGAATACATGAGCTATTCTTTGGAAATTTTCATCTGAGTGTGTTTGAAGAATAGGAAGAAATGAGCCTGAGTTGGGAAGTGATAATAAGGGGTAGCCTAATTGGAAGTGATAACGAAGAAATGCACTGTATAAGCACATTTTTCAGTGTTCATGTTTATCTGTGTTGGCAATAGGGCTATGAATGATTCAATGTGTGCGTGTGCATGTGCGTGTGTGTGTGTGTATGTGTGTGTGTGTGCGTGTGTGTTACTGGGGATTGAACCCAGGGACATTGTACCTCTGAGCTACACCCCCAGCCCTATTGTATTTTTCATTTTGAAACAGGATCTTGCTAAATTGCTAAGAGCCTCACTAAATTGCTAAGACTGGCCTTGAACCTATGATCCTCCTGTTTCAGCCTCTCAAGTACTGGAATTACAGACGTGCCCAACTACACTCAGCATTAATGATTCATATTTGAACTATGTATTTCTGTAGCTTAAGAGCTGGACATTGGACACTAAGAGATTAAAAATATTCATGATATAAATATTCATTTCATTCAATAATTATTTATGGAGTATCCACTCTATGTCAGGTGCTGTACTAGGTATTGATGATATAGTAAGAAATAAACAAATTAGAATTTCTGTTCACAGGGTGTAATGGCGCATGCCAGGAATGCCAGTTACTTATGAGGGTGAGGAGGAAGATTGCAAGTTTGAGGCCAGTAAGACCCTGTCACAAAATAAAAAATAAAAAAGGGTTGAGGATGTAGCTCAGTGGTGGAGTGCTTGCCTAGCATGCATAAAGCCCTGTGTTTAGTGCCCAGTACTGAAAAAAAAAAAAATCCCTGCTATCACGGAGCTTATCTTTCAGTTGGAAGTAATGTCAATAAATAAATAAATAAATAAATATATTATACAGATGGTGATAGGTGCCAAGGATAAAAATAAATCAGGAAAGTGTAAAAGGAAGTTCAGAGAACCAGAGATTATAATTTAAATAGGGAAGTTGTCACAGAGATGATATTTGAGCCTGAAGGAAATGAAAGAATTGGGTATGTGATCTCTGAGGTGGGGGTGGGGGAGAGAGTAGGGTGGGAGTGGGGTGGCGTGGGGGTGGGGAGCATTCCAGACAGATGGCATAGTAAGTGTGAAGTTCCTGAGGTTGGAGCCTGTTCCATGTGCTCTGAATTAGCAGGAAGGAAGGGGGAAAGAGGCAGGAGATAAGGTCAGAGAGGTGCATCCCTCTACCTCAAAGGGTTAATCAAATAACCCATGGCATATTAAATTGGTCATGATGGAGCTCCATGAATCATAATTTGTAATTAAAATGCATGAATGTCAGGCACCATAAAGCATGACCAGCTCAAAATATCACTTGTAATGCCCCAATAACAAAGTGTCCTTCCTGAAAATTGCGAGAATGCCAACTGGCTGCATGTGTGCATGTGCAGGAGGAGCTTTGCAGCGTTGCCAAACATTGCCTGGCAGCCAGACTTCTTAGTAGAAAACCGAATTAGAGTCTTCTGTGAACTCCAGTTAAAAGCTAATTTTAGTTTATGACTAACAAATTTTAGTACCCCTTTATAACTCAGTTGGTTGCCATAAAAAAGAATCAAAGTCTGGAATTTTGCATCATTTGCCTATAAAAAAACAAAGAAAAAAACCTTGCATTTTGAATCATTTTGTGGTCTCCTCTGGGACAAAACTTAAAAAAATATTGATCTAGATGAAGAGTTACTAGGATAGGGGTGAGGAGCAGGATTGGGTACAAGGTCAAGAGTCTTGGATGATTCAGAAATTTTGAGTCTGGTGATGAGGCCCTGGAATCCATAGAAGAAAGGACAAGAGGTAAATCTAAGAGAATCTAGGGGAGGTTGATGTGTTTTTGTATGTCTAAAGTGAGATATCAAGCCGGGCGTGGTGGCGCACGCTTGTAATCCCAGCATTCAGGAGGCTGAGACTGGAGGATCCGGGTTTGCGGCCAGCCTCAGCTACCTAGTGAGGCACTCCGCAACTTAGTGAGACCCGGTTTCAAAATAAAGAATAAAAATTAGGACTGGGGGTATAGCTCGAAGGTAGAATGACCCTGAGTTCAATCCCCAGTACCGCAAAATAAATAAATAAATAAATAAATAAATAAATAAATAAATAAATAAAGTGAGATATCCTCACTTGTGTGACTCTTCACCTCAGTAGCATCCTTCCACCTGTCTTCCTTAAACCATAGCTAGGTCTTCTTTTACCTCTTAAATATCTCTCAGATTAAGCCACAGCCACCTCCTTGGTTCAATCTACAGTCCTCTCTCACCCACAGTGCTATAAAGGCCTTGTAACTGGTCTTCTCTTTACCCACTCATGCCTCTTCTCTGCACTACATCAAGAATGATCTTTAGCTTGTAGTGGTGGCACACACCTATAATCCCAGTACTGGGATGCTGAGACGGGAGGTTTGCAGGTTCAAAGGCAGGCCCCAGAAACTTAGTGAGACTCTGAGCAACCTAGTGAGCCCCTGTTTAAAAAAATTAAAAAGGACTGGGGGTGTAGCTTGGAGGCAGAATGCCTTTGGGTTCAATCCCCAGTTCCACCAAAAAAAAAAAAGCCAGGCGTGGTATGCCTGTTATCCCTGTACTTGGGAAGCTGAGACAGGAGAATCTAAGGGAGGTTCGAGGACAGCCTCAACAAGTAGTGAGACTTGAATCAACCTAGTGAGACTCTATTTCCAACTAAGAAATAAAATAGGGCTGGGGGTATAGCTCAAAGGTAGAATGCTTCTTGGTTCAATCCTCAGTACCACAAAAAATAAATAAATAAATTTTTTAAAAAGTGATCAGCCAGGCGTGGTGGTGCACACTTGTAATCCCAGTATTTGAGAGGCTGAGACAAGAAGATCGAAGGTTTGTAATCAGCCTCAGCTACTTAGTGAG
>PVLC010035044.1:0-16574 GCA_004027655.1 Graphiurus murinus | reverse complement strand
GAACGCCAATATTTATTTTCACAGTACAGGTATATATATTGTACATTTATTTATATGCATAGCATATCTATATGTTGTACATTTGTTCCATTAAATAATACACAGACTTTTGTGTATGATCAAATTTTAATAATACTTAGAAGAGAAAAACCATTATGATATTTTTATGAGCTCAGAAGAAAAATGATGATCTTGTATTAAGAATTTAACTATGGGCCTACACGTTATTTTGTACCATTAATTTGAGCATTAGCTATTACTGAATGATCGATTGCATACAAATGGGTAGTTGATCAATCTTCAAAACTTGGCATCATATAAGCCAGTGACTCTCAACCAAGTATGATTTTGACTTATCCCTCAATGGCGTTGGACAATATATAGAGACATTTTAGGTTTTCACAAGTGAGAAGTGCTACTGACCTTGAGTATGTAGAGCCCAGGTGTGCTATTAAATGTCCTACAAGGTACAGAAGAGTCCCTCACCATAGACTTGTCCTGTCCAAAATATCAATAGTGCTGAGGTGGAGAAACTGAATATTGATGAAGGCCAATGTTTGGTCTATTGAAAGGAAAATAAAAGTATGCATACTTAGGTCAATAAAATATCATAGAGTATATTAGTTTCAACAAATATTCTAAAGTTAATCAAAGTCAAAATTGCATAAAGCGCGATTAAAGTGTAAAGACTTTTCAGAGATTATAGATTTTTCTTTCTTTTTTTTTTTTTTTTGCAATTCTGGGGATTGAACACATGAGCATTCTACCCCCAAGCTACACCCCCAGTCCTATTTTTTATTCTTTATTTTGAAACAGGGTCTCACTAAGTTGCAGGGGCCTCACTAAGTAGCTGAGGCTGGCCGCGAACCTGTGATCCTCCTGTCTCAGCCTCCCAAGTACTGTGATTACAAGCATGCACCACCATTCCTGGCTAGATTTTTCTTATGACATCACAACTCACTATTTTGAATTTTGCTTGGATGAGTGATCCCAGTGTTTAGTTTAAGAAATAGTTTAATAATGTGGAGGTTTTGTGGTAGTCACATAAACTGTGATTGTTTTTAGTTTGGATTCACATGTGGTTAAGCTACATGTTTTCATGGTTTCTTTGAATTTCAAATTTTGCTATATGGAGTAACATTACTAAAGGGAAGGGTAGATATGAGGTGATTAGCCTGATAATCAGATGTAACTTCAGAACTCCAACCCTCTCCCCTTTTTAAAGCTTTGTATAGATTAGGCTTTTATATTTTATACCGAACTACTTATAACCCAAATGAGTTACAGAAAAACTCTGCAAGGTGAGGTCAGTGTGTACTTCAAGGCACGGGGGAAAAACCTTCCCTTTGCTGCTTGTTCTCACTGTTTTGTTTGGCCCTGTCCAATGAACCAGATGGATAAACAGGGCACATATGGTGTCTGAACTGGCTGGGGTTCCCAGCAGGCCCAAGCTGTAGACTCTGTGGCTTGCTGCTGTGCTTTTGTGTTTGGGTTCAAAATTCTCCCACTCATTTGTGTAGGGGCAGTGGCCCGACTCTTGGAAGCTCAGCAGGAACCAGCCACTCTGAAATTTAGGATGCTTGACTAGAGGCAAAAGACTTTCAGCAACAAAGGCCTTCTTATCTGTGATGTGCTTCTCTCTTCCTTTGTGCCATTGAGCTCCCTCTCCCAGGATCAAAGAGCTCTGGCTTGTAGACAGACTCCATTTGAATCCAGTCTGGGGGCCCTGGGTTGAATTTCCCTTTGGCTAGCCTTGTGGCCACTCCTGGAGACAGAAAAATTGCTATGAGAATTCAGAAAGATCAGTAAAACAAAGGCTTTCTCTAGAATTGATGGACTAGTTCTGAACCAAATGAGAGGCTGTGAGCTGGGACCACTGCCCTATGATTAGTGTTGTGGAAATATTGCCTCTGTAGGGTTGAGCCACTTCAGTCAGATGGTATGGAGCAGACTACTAGCATCATTCATTCACTTTTGCTTCTGTTTTATTTGGTCATGGTAACATTCACGTTTTACACAGTGGTCCTGTATTTAAGAGGCTGTAGTGGTTTTTACAAGCTCATAAGTGGTTATGAGCGTGGACTTTGGAATTAGAAAGATTAGGCTTGACTCATGTGTCTAGCACATGTTCGCAAAGGAAGCTTGGAAGTGACTTAACCCCACTGAGCCTCAACTTCCTCATCTGAAAAATCGATATAGTAGTAACGATATAACTAGATCAAAGGAGATGCTCTATTGTATTCTGGTAAGGTATATATTCCAGAGCAAGGCTGCTTAGGATGGATGGTGGCTCTGATACCAGTAGCTTCACTTTTTTATGCTCTATGAGGATAATAGGATTGACTCGTAGAGTTGTTGTCAAGATTAAGAGAAAATATATAGACAGTACTTAGAACAACATTGGGCATCTCATGGTGCTTAATTAATATTAGCTAATTATTATTGCAAATGAAAACACTTCTTGGTAACAGAGAAGCCCTTTTGTGAGTATGTATTCATTACACACATTCATAGCATTTGTAAATGTACTGGATTAAACTCTTGAAAGCTCTAAAATCTTCCATTTTTTAATAACTTCTCAGGTTTTTACTACATTGAAAATCTATTTCAGGTACATAATTGGCCACTTGAGAAACCAGATCAGAGTGTCTGGTATTGTTCCTCAAAATGAATAATATTTTGGTTTCTATTCTTTTGGGTAGATACCCAGAAGTGGTATTGCTGGATCATATGGTAGGTTCATTTTCATTCGTCTGAAGATCCTCCATACTGTTTTCTAAAGTAGTTGCACTAATCTGCAATCCCACCAACAATGTATTAGGGTTCTCACTTCTCCACACCCTCACCAGCATTTGTTGTTGTTCGTGTTTTTGATGCTTGCCATTCTAATTGGGGTTAGGTGAAATCTCAAGGTAGTTTTAATTTGCATCTCTCTGATTGCTAATGATGTTGAACATTTCCTCATACATTTATTGGCCATTTGTATTTTTTCTTTTGTGAAATGTCTATTTAGATCCTTTGCTCATTTTTTGATTGGGTTATTTGTTTTCTTAGCTGTGAGTTTCTTGAGTTCTCTGTATATTCTAAACTATCAGACCGATGCATGTGTATCTAGTTTACAGCTGCACAATTCACAATTTCTAAACTATGGAACCAGCCAAGATGTCCATCAACAGATGAATGGATTACAAAGCTATGGTATATGTACACAATGGAATTTTACTCAGCCATAAAGAAGAACAAAATCATGTCATTTGCAGGGAAATGGATGGAACTGGAAAACATTATGCTAAGTGAGATTAGTTAGTCACAAAACATAAAAAAATTGTATGCTCTCCTTAATATGCGGAAGCTGAGGAGAAAGTGGGACATAAAGGGACTCTAGACAAGGAAGGAGAAACCTTAGATGAGCAAAGAAGGTGACTTAATTGAAGTTGATGGGGTGGGGGAGAACAACCTAATGCACATGATGTACTTTCACAAACATATCAAAGTCAATCACTAAACTGAACTTGAGAAGGAGGGAGGGGGAGGGAGTGGGGTGGGAATTGGGAAGGATTAAATGAGAAATGTGTGCATGTATGCCTTTACCAGCTTGTACTTAACAAAGATGTATGATTACGATGTACCACTAAAAAATTAAAAGAAAAAAAAGGGGAATATTTAAGAAAAGTACAAATATGCATACAATCCACACACGCCTTATGATATGTGTAGACAGGAATTTAGTCAAATGAATTAAGCAATTGAAGAAAGCCTGTCCTATCTCAGGAGTATAAGAAACTCTTGGTTCTAGATACTCCTGCAAATTGAAGATCCATTTGTCACAGTGACTCCAAATCACCTATTATGCATTTGGTAAGTTACAGGTACGTTTTTTCTCCTTTGCTATGCTTGTCTGTCTCATGAGAAGCCCTTCTCACATCATCCTTCCCAAACCCTCCATCTTCTCTTGAACCCACCTTTCCACTTCTAAACTACTCTTCTAAACTACAAACTGGGAAATCAAGCTCATATTTTAAGAAGCATTAGAAGGAAGATCTATTTACTTTTACATTAGACCCAATTATTCCATTTGAGTTTTTCAGTCCATAGCAGGGACACATTCGAGTTAATATTTTTGTAGATCATACAAAGGGAGTGATTGCACACTTTTGTATGTGTGTTTTATGAAATATGCTTGTTTGAAAAAGGAAAAAGAAATGCAAAATGGATCATGAAAATCAATATATTTCATGTTTTTGTTATGAAAGTTTCATTTTCAGATAGAAAGATCACATGCTATTGAATTGATAAAAAATGATTTACTGAGAGACCTAAGTAAGACGGATTGCTATTTCTTCCTGAGTCTAATTGGTTTTGGACTCATGAAAAGATGTTACTTTATTCTTAAAATACAGAATGGAAATGCTTTAGATTTTAACTTTGTAACACTTCAGAAGATATCTTAAACCTAATTGTAGCATCACAATAAAATTAGGACATGCTGAGGAGGATCTTTTGAATTTCAAGGCTTCCTTCAAAATAGAAAAGCATATTTTAAATTGTTTGAGTTTTTCAGTGTGTTTGGCCTGAGCAGCTTCCTGAATGTCTTGTCATAGCTCCCATTTTTAAATTTAGTCTTATGTTCAGAAAATGGAGAAAAAATGCTCACCACTGGCAGGTAAAAACAGGAAATAAAAATATTGACTCAAGACATTCCCATGACAATTAAAAAAAATGATTGTAGTTCCTAAGGCCACTGTGAGTAGAAAAGTAGGCATAAATACCTCATTTGGCACCCAGTGAATTCCAACTCATGATGCCTATAATTTCTGGCTATGCGAGTAACATGGCAAAATATTTTGTACTGTAGTGAGATGAAAAAAAAATAGTGCCTCCTAAAGGACTTATATTTTTAGGATCACAGCAGAATCTTCACTTTTCCATTTCTACTCTTTTGGAAATACCTGGGCTTTTTTTTTTTTTTTAATGGTCAGTCTTCCATTATGACACTAGGTTCAAAGAAAATGAGCACACACCTAATCACCAATTTTGCTGGAGGACCAAGTTATTTGGGATCTAGTATATATGACCCCAAACTAGAATAGTTAGATGTAAGGCTGACACTATTAAGAATTAACCTATTTTTTGCTTAGGTTCTGGATAGAACACCACATAAATCATTTGGAAATAATTCCTTCAAGAGAAGGCTCTTCATCTGAGTCATCCACTTAAGAATTACCATGTATAAAGCACCAGGTATTAAGAGAGAGAAAAATAGTGTTTATATTTCATTTGGGATGGTTAAATTTGATGAAATTTGCTGAGAGGTGAAGACTTTTGCTTTCAGAAAAATATGATAAAGGCAATTAGCCATTTTATGTGGCAGTTTTCAAGACCAATGGCAGAATGCACCAGGTGCTCTCTCTGAATTTTGATTATGGTGTAAATCCTTCAATTTGTGTTCGTTTCGTTTGCAGGTGTTGTTTCTCGAATCTCTTGCCTACAGATGACCTCAGGGAAATAACTTTTGTTATAAGTCACACCTGATGGATTAGGTGGGAACAGTTGGTGCCAGCAGAGAGGGTGTGGAGGTGGATTTCAATAAAAAAAAACTTGCAAGTTCTCTAGGACTAGGAATCTTAGGACAACACAATTCAGCCCCATCTCTGCTCTACTCACTCCATGGAGATGTTCTGGAACATGACAGTCTGGAGGTCTTGACTCGCTTCTTTCTTGGAGCCTGGGAAAATAAATATACCTGCTGTGCCTAGTTACATTGCAAGGCCCCAATATAATCAAGATCCTAGGATTTTCGATTTTGGAAAGGGAGTAGGACTTGCTCAGAAGCCAGTGGTCCTTGAAGAGTTCTGCCTGTTGTGAGGAAGGCATGCCAAGGAGGAAGAGGGTTGAACTAGATGGCCGCAGAGCAGGTGGACACAGTGAACACTTGTGTCTTGCTGGGTAGAAGGATGGTCATGACTGAGGCTGACCACTGACTTCACACCAGACATCGTTGCCCACTTCCCATGACCAGACAGCTAGGGGGAAGAAAAAAAAGTTTTTCTAATTGATGGAGTTGGTGCCTCAATTGACAAAATCTCTGCAGTGACTAAGTAAAAAAAAAAAAAACAAAAAACAGTCCTTAAGGTTAATCAAGTTTCAACCTTCTAGCAACTAAGTTCTATTATAGAGATATGTTATTTTACACATTGGACTTTACACAATTGAAAATATTGTGCTTGAAAAGACTGTGATGATTTCAGTACATGTGCTTTATTCCCCATGTGGACATATAAAGTAGTTTTGGAGCATTTATTTGACACAAGGTAACATCGATTATCAGATGTTGATATGTTCAGAACTGTTCTATAATCTATTGATTGATTAAGATATTTAAAGTCATTACTTTTAATAAGAAATCATCACTAGCTAAAAATCAACTGCATCAACCACAGTCAATTTCTAGAAATACTTACTTAAGAAAATAGATTCTGTTCTATGGGTAATATTTATAGTGCTTTGAATTGGTTCTATGATATCCTAATTTTTTGGTATGCATATGGCCATTGAGGGAAATAATAGCTACATTTTTAAATTACATACTTCTTTATCATTTTCTTACTTTTTAAAGCAGTAAAACTCAATCTTTGATTACTCCAAAATTATAGTTTATGTCATTGTACAGATTTTAATTAAGGCTGAATTTTTTTTCCCACAAACTTCATAATTAATCATTTCCTTGAGGTCTTTGGAGACATCAGAGTTCAGACTAAGTCTTTTGTGGTTTTACCTGATCAAAGAATGACCTGTGTTCACGTAATGCATAACATAAGTATCAGAGATTTATATCTAGACAAGCTCTACACTCTGACATCTCAGTGATATAGCAGACTGTTGCAAATTTATATAGCCTATAGTAACTAATGACTGTCGAAGAATTTTGACTATGAATTTTTTTCAGTCATTATCTTTCTAAACTTTGTCTCTTTTTAGATGAGTTGATTTTTCAGATGCAGATATTTTATTATTCTCATTGCTGAAATTCCTAAATATTTCTTTTATTGTTTTAAGTGACTTTATAAACTTGTATATATTAGCATTAGAAATCTAGGACAGGTGGTGTTACTATTAGCTTGTGACCTGAGCCACAAAAGACTAGTTACAGGAATTTTTGAAAAAGCTTGTGCTGTTTGACATATTACACTCTAAATATATTTAAAGGGTACAATTTAATATACTTTGCAATATATATGCACCTGTGAACCCATCACTACAGTTAAGATAGTGAACATATTCATTATACCAAAAGTTTATTTTTGGTAATATTTTTATGATGTCCCTTTTTCCCCTTTCCCTGTTTCCTCTCTTCATCTCTAAGCAACCACTGATTCTGCTTTCTGACTGGGGATTAGTTTATATTTTCTAGAGTTTTTAATACTTTTATTGGTACATTATAGTCTTGCATCATAATGTAGTTTATATTGATAGTGACATATATGCACACAGCACTTAGTGGGCTTTCCCCCTGCTTCCTCCTTCTCCTTCTCTCCTTCTCTACTCCCTCCCTTCTCCCTACATGATATTGAGATGGACGTTGGTATTCTCACATTTGTACGTAATATGAATGGAAGTGTTTCCTTCATTAATTCTTTCTTCCCCACCACCACCATCCCCTAGACCACCTCCCTCAATGTACTGGGATTTTTCATCATTATCTAAAGTTCTTCTTGTATCCTGATTACTCCCTAACTTCCACATATGATAGAAAACATATGACCTTTCATGTTCTGTGATTGGTTAATATTACTCAACATAATGTTCTCCAGGTCCATCCATTTTCCTGAAAATGACAATTTTGTTCTTCTTTATTGCTGAGTAGAATTCCATTGTGTGTATATCCTATAGTTTTGTAATCCATTCATCTGTGGATGGATACTTAGGTTGAGTCCATAATTTGGCTATTATGAATTGTGCTGCTATAAACATGGAGATATGTCTATATCTCTATATCTATCTCTATATCTATATCTAGATCTAGATAAAGATATATTATGTTTTACTATAATACTCTAAATGAGATAATACTGCATGTACTCATTTTGTCTTATTTCTTTCACTCAGCATAATTATTTTGAGATTCATTGTTATGTTTATCAATACTCCATTCCTTTTGATTGCTAAGTAATTTGCTATTCTATTTACTAGAACCATTTCCTTTTGTGGATGTGACTAATAAAGTGGTTATTAAGTCTTTGTATGGACTTAAAGACTTACGTTTTGTTTTTCTTTACAAAAGCTTAAGAGTAGAATGACTAGATCATGTAGCAGGTATAAGTTAAACTTTTAAAGAAACTGCCAAAGTGTTTTCTAAAGTGGTTGCAGCATTTTACTTTCCTACAAGCAATGCATGAGAATTATAATTACTCTATATCCATTTAGTATAGTCATTGGGAAAATTACAAGCATTAGATACACAGAAATATAACTTCTGGGAATGTAGTATTTCCCTTGAGGCCATAGCTACTGGGATTTATGTCAGATATAGTTTTTTTTATATGAATATACTTACCTTAAAAGGTAAGTATTATTTGTAAGAAATCCAGTCGTGTCTGAAGGTAGAATCTACTTGATCTGATGAGAAAATGAAGCTAGAACAGGGTAGGATTTACAGAAATAGGAAACTTTCTTCAAGATAATTCTTCAGGTTGTCCTGAAGCCCAGATGACAAGTTTTAGGCCAGGTAAGGAATGAATACAATGGGTGTGTGTGTGTGTGTGTGTGTGTGTGTGTGTGTGTGTGTGTGTGTGTGTTCATAGCAGAGGCGAGGTTACCATTCCTCAGCCCAGGGAAGAAATATTTGCAATGGCCATGCTTTCCTTACCCTGGAGCCTAGATGGGCTGACTCTGGGGACATGAATTCTTCTAGATCAAGCAGTATTGCTACTTGAATTAACTCTAATTAGGGTTTATTGAGCTACTTTTCTCAAATTCTTTGCCTACCCTCTACCCTCATGAACACTTCCTGTCATACAATAAACAATAGTTTCTCCAACATTGTAGTGGCTAAAAAAATCCTTCTCCTAAGTCTGATTCTTAGAATGTCATTCAATGCAAGCCAATGGGATATGAAAGAGAGTGGAAATATGTGTGAATTAATAATTCAGTCCAGGTGGACAGTGAACTATTGGTCTATCTTACCCAAGGACAAGTTTTTAGAGTATTTTGTGTAACTTGTTCCTGGCATCATTCAGGCAACATTACATAGATATTGTTTTTCTTAACTTAGTTTTTAATAGCTATTGAAGGGCATTAAACTCAATATTAGACTTTCTGAAGAGTACTTGGAAAGTAGGCATCTGAGAAATCCACATTAACTGGCTTTGGATTTGCATTATCAAAACAGACAGGTGTCCAGAGATGACACCTCTCTTCAGCGACAGGATGTGAATGTACCCACCTCAAATGGGAAGGCAGTTTTCAAAAGAATATTGTTGAATGTAGACAAAATATATTTGGCCTTAAGATTATAATGGCTACTTAAATAATGTATAAAGGGAGTTGGTTAAAAGTGAGAGGACTAATAGAAATTTGTCTTTGATGAAAATAGTAGATGTTTAGATTATGGCCTATCACCTATAGTTTGCATTGCTAAACTTTCCTAGGTCAAATTACTAAATGTGTACTCTTAACTCTACCTCCATGAGGGCTGGGCCTTTTTGGAACTCTGCTTAAAAAAATCAAACACTGAAAAAGTATTCCTGTGAAGTCTTTTATCTCTGATGCAAAATATTGATTGAGATAGCTTTATTTTTTGGAATACTAACATTTTTAAATGAAAACGATTTATATCAGTGCCATTTTCATTGTGGAGCTAGTTGTGTTATTGATGTTAGTTTAGTGTTCAAGGAGCAGATATTTAGCAAAGTTTTATATTGTTCTGGGCATAACTGCTTGACCACCAAAATCAAATATGTTATTCATTACAGGATGTAAGACTGTAAGAACAAACATGAAGGATATTAGATATAAACCTAAAAGCCAAATGTAAGGATATTGTAAAACTTTTGGATATTCTATAACACTAAATTATATCCCTGAAATATTTTAATATTCTATTCCAAATAGAGAAAAAGTCTCCATAAATCTGTTCAGCATGTTACCACTTTAAATATTGAACCATTATCTCTGATAGGCAGAAGTGGCAAATCTAAAGTTCTAAACTCTCCAATTACCTTATGTGATTGTCTTTAAATTCAAAGATGTTTGGTGAATGTGAAGCATTTCGAAAACTTTAATATAGTAATTAATGTAATAAGAATTGCTTACTTAATCAAGATATTTTATCTAAAAAATTAATATTTTTAAAGTAATGGTAAACTTGTTTTTACAGGCAAGTTTTATGTCTAAGCTAAAGGTATTGCTGCCTGCTTTCTTTGGGAAGCTTAATGTATGAGTTTAAAAAATGATAGCTTTAGGGAATGTTTAAGGGTACTTTAAAGGTTCTCTTGCTTCTAAAATATCCATAACACACTTTTTCTGGTGCTAGGAACTCCTCCACTTGAGGCCATGTGGTATGGAGAAGAACTAATGCACATGGCCTCAGGGCTGATCTGGCTGGATAGATGGCCAATTGGGTGTAAGAAGGGAGAATGGATTTAGCTTGAATTCTTGGTACTTTCAAGGTCCTTCTCACCTCTAATAACCTTTGGGTAATGGTTGTGCCTGTTAAAATGCATAACTGCATAATATTCACTTAATTAGTAATGCCTAGTAAGAATGAATCAATGAGATTCTTCCCCAGGTAAACATATTAAGAAAATTACTTGTATTCGAATTAATGGAAAATGGAATAGAAGATAATAAGGAAAGCCAGGAAGTCCTGTGAAGTCAAGAAGTGTCAAGGGAGGTATCGATCTTGAGGATGCTACAGATTCTCAACTGGTGTCCCATGGTGAGAATAACAAGAAAGAAGTTGGAGAAGCCATAAGGATGATCATTTTTTATTACTAGAGTTTCTCTTCCTTAATATCTCCTTGTGTCCTACAGTGTTCCCCTTACCTCAAAAAAGTTCTAAGAAGCCAGGCATGGTAGCACAGGCCTGTAATCCCAGTACTAGGGAGGCTGAATTAGGAGGATCATAGGTCTGAAGCCAGCCTCAGCAACTTTGTGAGACCCTATTTCAAAATAAAAGATAAAAAAGGGATGGTGTTGTAGCTAAGAGGTAGAATGACCCTAGGTTCAATCCCCAGTAACACACACACATAAAAAAAAGTTCTAAAGGTTCCTTACACACTCTGCTCCACCCCCAATAGTTAATTCCCTTACCTCCTCATTTCTTAACTTCTATCTCTCACAATCTTTTTTTTTTTTTTTTAATCAGTTTCCAAATACACATGCTATGCAAAGGAACCAAATGGTAGATAGAAAGGTCAATTTGAGATTATTGGTCTTTTTATCTCATTGTTTACCGCTTCCTGTAGTATCAAAGACCGCCTTACTGGTTTACTTCAGGTAAAGCTCAGGAGGTTTTAGCCTTATATTTCTCATAGAGCAACATGGATTGACAGATGTGGAGCTAAATATGATTGTAGTTCAGATCTGTTTTTAAAGAACAAGGTGATGCAGGCCCAAAGACTTGAGACTTTCTCAAGATGCCCAGTACCATGACATCTCCATCCCACCACATTCAAATACTGAGTGTGTTCCCCTAAACACACCCAAAACACACCTGTGTGTGTTCCCCAAACATCTATTCACATTTAACATGTTTCATGGGCTTCAAGACCAATTTATGCCTCAGTATTCAGTAATGGAAACATCTTTGTTATTATTTTCCCTCACATTGGAGTAGAAGAAACACTTTATGAAATCCAGTATATATGAATGGTATAAAGAGGTGGTTACTATGTTAAATACATCCAGTTTATCTGTGTATTTTAAGTTTTAGTCCACTCTTCATTATGTAAAGATTCCTAAGCAGCATAAAACGAAATTTCAAACTGGGACATAGTTATCCTGGTTTTGTACCATTACTTGTGTGAGATTGCAGAGAGAAAGATTTGTGTTTTTGTTTTATAAACATTAGAAATAAAACCTTCAGGACAGGGATCTTGTCTGTCTTATTTACTGATGTATGTTGGCACCCAGAATACTATGGGCTTTAGTCAATACAAGTTCTCTGAAAAACAGTCTCACTATATATATTCATCTTTGTGCTACATTTAGGTGCTAGAAATAATGTGCCCTCTTTCTGGCCTTGTCATTTGATTCCCCACACTCAAAATCCTGATTTATTTTCTACTCTAATATTATCTGAATTCACCAGGGTATAATTAAGTGACTTATTTCTATTGATTATTGGCAAAGTCTATGTAACTGCTTTTTAACACTCAGTAAATTATGGAGAAAAACAAAATTAATGTTGGCACTGAATGCTTTAAATGATATCTGACCTTGAGCAGAAAACATATATATTATCTCCGGTCCACATATCAATAGATGCCAATTTTGTAAATTTACTTGGCAGACTGGGATATTATTTCTCAGAAAGGTCTGCTTACATTTTGTAGTTTGGCTAACCAAAAAACAAAAAAGATTTTCTCTTACTTTTGACTTTTTAAACTTTAGAAAATGGGATGGCATAGGTAGTCAGACTTATTCATATCCTTTTATGGTAATAGGGAAAAAATCATTGATTGGTTGAGAATGAGTTTAAGAACAGAAATTATGGGAAGTATTGCTATTACAAGCAGTGGAAATTGACAAAATAATTGTATTTCCTTGGAGATGAAAGGAAACTTGCTTCTAGCTGCTCTTTTAAAGATAAAACAGACTAGTGATTCTGTAATACTGGATTTAACCAAATATTTTCTAATACATGTTTGCTTGTTTTGAACTAATGTAGAGCTAAAATGAGGAGACTTCTTGTATCAGTCTGATTTTACTTTAAAAACTTGAAATATACTGAAAATTTGAAATAACCATCAATGTATGCCTTATATATTTTGAGTATCTGATTATTTGACAAGATTTTTTGACCTGTACTAAACTGAATATAAATATTATACTTTTTATTTTGGTTCATCAAGATTATTTATTTATTAAAATAAATGTACATTGACTTTTTTTCTTTTGAGTTTTTTCTTTTAAAAGGTTTTATGACATATAATTCATGTCATATAATCTGTCCATTTAAATAATTCAGTTTACTGGCTTTTAGCATATTTATAGGACTGTGCATCCATAACCACAATTTTAGATTTTCATTACCCCCCAATAAACCTGCACCCCCTCAAATAAACCTGTACCCTTACCCTACACCTTTTAGCTGTTACCCCCTAAAACTAGAATCTTCTTGGCTCTATGCAATCACCAATTTATTTTCTATCTCTATAGACTTTCTAATTCTGGATCATTAATATAATGGACTCATACAGTATGTGGTCCTTTGTAAGTGGCTTCTTTCCCTTAGTATACTGCTTCCAAGGTTCATCTATATAACATGTATGAATACTTCATTTCTTTTTTAATTTCCAATAATATTCCATTTTATGGATATACCACATCTTATATGCCTATTCATTAGTTGGTAGGTATTTGAGTTATTTCCACTGTTTGGCTAGTATGAATAATTCTGGCATCAATATTTATGTACGAGTTCTTCTATATGCTTTAATTTCTCTATTATATACCTAGGGATGGAATAGGCCTAGGAATGTGCTGTAATGGTGACTACATATTTCACCATTTAAGGAACTGCCAGACTTTTTTCCCAAAGTGGCTCCATCACTTCATATTCCCTCCAGCAATGTATGAGTGTTCCAGTTTCTCCACGTTCTTGCCGACATTCATCAGTTCCTTTTTATTATAGTCATTCTAATGGGGGCCAAACTGGTATTTTATTGTAGTTTTGGTCTGCATTTTTCTGATGGCTGAAGATGTTGAGTACCTCATGTTGCATACTGGCCATTCGTATTTATTACTTGGAAAAAATTCTACAAGTTTATAATTTTATCCTTATTCATAGAGAATTGTTATCAAGTTCAATTTCAGGAAGTAACTTTGAGCAGGTAATATAAAAATTAAGGAAAAGAGCTAGTTACAAAAGGTTGTATTATATAATTCCATAGATATGAAGTATCTGAAATAGATAAATCTATAGAGACAGGAAGATTATTAGTTGCTTACAACTTTAGATAGGAGAAATGGGAAATTACCATTCATGAGTAAGAGGTTTCCTTTTGGAGTGATGAAATGTTCTAAAATTACATCATAGTCATAGTTGTAGATACAATAAAATTATCAAATTGTGTAATTTAAACAAATGAATCTTAAGATATACCTCAATATAGCTGTTAAGAAAAAGAAACAAAGACAGAAACAAGAATTAAGCAGTTAGTTCTGTTTGGTGTCTATTGAACTCACAATATTATTCTCTTTTTTGTTGTGGTTTTCATGGTGCCAGTGCAATGCTTAATTAGAATAGAGAACAAATAGTACAATATGCACATTTGTTATAGTATTTACTCTAAAACCAGGTGTCACTAAGTTTTTTTTTTTTTTTTTTTTAACAGAGGCTTTTTTTTTCCATTTTAGATCAAGGATTTACATAAAGTTAACACCAAATTATTTGAGATGATTAGTTGTGTTTTACTTTTGGTATGGCATGTTAATCAAGTTAATCATAATGAAAATTTCAAATATAGTAAACAAATGCTTTCCTCATTTAGCACTTTTCCAAATAAAAATTTTGAAAGCTTGCAATATAAAATGCTAGACACTTTACATATCCTATTAATGTCCACTTTGCAGTTGAAAAAACCAGTGTATGTGTACTAGCATAATTAGGGTAGCATTTTTTGTTGTTGTTCTATGACATGAAGAGTTGTTCCTAATTAATGTCATTTTCCCTTGGAATATCCTAAGAATACAGTAGTTACAGGCATGGTGGTTTCAAACAGAAGAAGATGGAAGAAAAAAGTCATTTGTCTTAAGCAATTTTGAAATCTAGCCAGGCAAATTTCACTTAGTTCAAAGCCTGGGAATAAACTGGGCTTGGTGGCACATTCTTGTAATCCTATTTCTTGGGAGGCTGAGGCAGGAGGATCACAAATTTGAGGCCAGCCTCAGCAATTTAGTGAGACCTTCAGCAATTTAGTGAGACACTGTTTCAAAATTCAAGAAGACAAATAATAAGGGCTGGGGTGTATCTCAGAGGAAGAATGCCCCTGGGTTCAATCCCCAGTCCAAAAAAAAAAAAAAAAAGGTCTGGGAATAATTTTCTGTGACTTGAAACTACTGTCTAGACTCAAAGCTCTGTCCTCTTATCTTTGCCTTATGACTCATCCTTTCTTTTCCATGAAAGCTAGCATGCATTGCAGCCACATAGTTTTATTAGCATATTTTTTGCCTGTAGAATATTAGGAGTCTGCTCCTAATATTTCATATTGTTCTTTCTCTGTACTAGCTAGCAGTATTTTTGCTAGTAAACTGTTCTTAAGAACTTTGTGAGTCTCTTGTTTGTCATGGGGATTAACTCTGTAACATAAGAGATTCTCTATGGGTCTTTTCTAGATAAACTGGTCATCTTTGCTTTTAACTGAGATGGCTTAGAGGATCAATGAGTCATATGCACAATTTTTTTTATATAACTGGTTACTCTGCTCTTTTGATCTTTCTGAGATATTAGCTCAAAGTTTTTTTAAAGCCACACCCTTAGCTTGTATTTTCTCTATGCTTTCTGACAGTGAATCTCTTAATTTTTGTATCCTTTGCAGAAGTTTCCCAGTCAAGCTCTGCTTCCTTTTTGTTTGAGATCTCCTGTCAGATTATCTCTTCCCTCCTATATTTTTTTCTATGCAGCAGAAAGAAATTATTCTGCATCTTTAACATTTGCTTGGAACTATTCTCAGCTAAATATCCAAGTTTGTCACTTACGAGTTTTACTTTCCATGTAACAGCACATGAAATTCTACTAAATTTTGTGCCACTTGATGCAAAGAATCCAATTCCTTCCATTTTTCAAAAACATGATCTTTCTTCCTTTTGAGGCCTCACTAGTATAATCATTAATATACATATTTCTACTAATAATCTGTTCAAGGTAAACTAGACTTTTTTGCATTACGGTCTGCAAAATTCTTCTAGCCTCTGCCTACTGCCCAATTTTAAAGACAATTCCATAGTTTTAGAGAGTTTTTTTATTATTTGCTTTTATTGGTGGATTATAATCTCACATCAGTGTAAATGATATTGACAGTGAGATACATGGACACAGCACTTAATGGGCTTCCCCATGCCCTTCTCTCTCCCTTTTCCAAATACAGAGTACTGAGATTGACATTGGTATTTTCACATATGTACACATAGTTGATGGTAGTATTTCCATTAATGAACCTCACTCTCCCCCCTCCTCTTTCCTTAGTTTACTTCCCTGGCTCCACTGAGGGTTCTCTTCCATTATCTGGAGTCTCTCTGGTATTTCAATTACTCCCTAGCTTGTGAATATTAAATAAAACATATGACCCTTCACTTTCTGTGACTGGCTAATCTCACTTAACATAATGTTTTCAAGATCCTTCAATTTTCTT
>PVLC010035043.1:0-16562 GCA_004027655.1 Graphiurus murinus | reverse complement strand
GCATTCTACCTCCGAGCTATACCCCCAGCCCTATTTTTTATTCTTTATTTTGAAACAGTCTCACTAAGTTGCAGAGTGCCTCACTAGGTAGCTGAGGCTGGCTGCGAACCCGGATCCTCCGGTCTCAGCCTCCCGAATGCTGGGATTACAAGCGTGTGCCACCACGCCCGGCTTCCTCAGACCTGTTTTATTCTTTTATTTGGAAACAGGGTCTCACTAAATTGCAGATGGCCTCACTAAGTAGCTGAGGCTGGTCTTGAACTGTCATCCTCCTGTCTCAGCCTCCCAAGTACTGGTATTACAAGCGTGGGCCACCACGTCTGGCTTGCTTGCTTACTTATTTATTTAATTTATTTATTTAGATACTGGGATTCAACTTAGAGCCATTTTACCTCCAATACACCCCAGTCCTTTTTAATTTTTTTTTTTTTATTTTGAAGCAGGGTCTTGCTATTTTGCTGATGTCCTCAAACCTGCTACCCTGTCTTCTCAGATAGGAATGCACCACTACAAAGGCATAATTTTTTTTTTTTTTTGCACAGTCCTGTTTTTTATTTTGCGATACTGGGGATTGAACTCAGAGGCATTCTACCTCTGAGCTACACCCCCAGCCCTATTTTTTATTCTTTATTTTGAAACAGGGTCTCACTGAGTTGTGGAGGACCTCACTAGGTAAGTGAGGCTGGCTGAGAACCCAGATCCTCCGGTCTCAGCCTCCCGAATGCTGGGATTACTAGCATGCGCCACCACGCCCGGCTCCAGTCCTGTTTTTTATTCTTTATTTTTTTGAAATAGGGTCTCACTAGCTGGGCATGGTGGTGCAAGTTTATAATCCCAGTACTTGGGAGACAGACACCAGAGAATCCGGGTGTAGCTCAGAAGTAGAATGTCCCTGGGTTCAAGCACACATCAGGCTGTTGTAATTTTTTTTTTTTTTTTAAGTGATTTCAAGCCGGGCGTGGTGGCACATGCTTGTAATCCCAGCATTTGGGAGGCTGAGACCGGAGGATCCAGGTTCGGGGCCAGCCTCAGCTACCTAGTGAGTCACTCTGCAACTTAGTGAGACTCGGTTTCAAAAAAATAAAGAATAAAATATAGGGGCTGGGGGGTATAGCTCAGAGGTAGAATGCCCCAGAGTTCAACCCCCAGTACTGGGGGAAAAAAAGTGATTTCAGCTGGGCGTGGTGGTGCACGCATGTAATCCCAGTAGTTGAGAGGCTGAGGCAAGATATCTCAGGTTCAAGGACACGTCACTAGTACGAGATTCATCAACCTAGTGAGAGCTTTTTCAAAATAATAATAAAAACAAAAATAGGGCTGGGGCTGTAGCTGAGAGGTAGAATGTCCCTGGGTTCAGTCCCCAGTGCCATTAAAAAAAAAAAGAAAATAAAAAAGTTATTTTCTCAAATTCTTCTAATATGTACCTATATTATTTTTCTGTTGTTTTGTTTTGTGGTACTGTGTATTGAACTCAGGAGTATTCTACCTCGGAGCTATCCCCCCAGACATTTTTGTTTTTTATTTTGAAACAGGGTTTTGCTAAGTTGATGAGAGTCTATCTACATGGCTGAGGCTGTCCTTGAACCTGTGATCCTCCTGTATCTGCCTCCCAAGTACTGGGATTCCAGGAGTATACCACTGTATCAGCTTGTATTATTCCCCTTCATCCTTCAAAAATAATAGAAGGTGGGCAAACAATTTTCCTATGAACATTTTTTTGCTTCCTTCCATTGACACATCTACATTTTGTATTTTAGTCTTATTTTTCACTATATAATCTTAGAGAGATTAGTATAAGGAGTACATTGGTGTGTGTGTGTGTGTGTGTGTGTGTGTGTGTGTGTGTGTGTGTGTTGCTGGGGATTGAACTCAGGGGCAATCTACCTCTAAGCTATACCCAGAACCATAATTTTTTCATTTTATTTGAAAATGGGGTTGCCAAGGCTGGCTTCCAATGTGCGATCCTCCTCTCTGAGTCTCCCAAGTCCTGTGATTACAGGTGTGTGTCAGCATGCCCAATTTGTGAGGGACTAGGGATGAATTTTCAGGAACAATTATGCATCTCTTTCCAAGGTAAGGGCAGGGTAAGGGAGTTTATAGATATATGAATTATTTTTTTTACTATCACAAAATACATACTGCTCAGTTTTCCAGTGAGAGGGCTAGCTGTGACCCAAATGTGCTTTTCCTCTATTTCGAGGGATGATTTGGCCAAACGTGAACGTTGGAGCACGTTGACCGGGCGATGCCAGCCCAGAACACGTGAGTCAACAAGAACATGGTTTCTCCTAAGAGGGGGCCTGGTTCTTTTTTTTTTTTTTTTTGCAGTATTGGGGATTTTTTTATTCTTTATTTTGAAACAGGGTCTCACTAAGTTGCAGAGGGCCTCACTAAGTAGCTGAGGCTGGCCGAGAACCCGGATCCTCCAGTCTCAGCCTCTCAAGTACTGGGATTAAAAGCATGCACCATCACGCCTGGCTAGCCAATTTTATTCTTTATTTTGAAACAGAGTCTCAGTAAGTAGCTAAGGCTGGCCATGAGCCTGTGATCCTCCTGTCTCAGCTTCCCAATGACTGGGATTACAAGCACGTACCACCACATCCAGCTGAAAGCTACTTTGATTCATGATGCATTATCGTTTATTTATTTACTTATTTTTGCAGTACTGGGGATGGAACCTCCGAGCTACAGCCCCAGCCCATTTTTTTTTCTTTATTTTGAAACAGGGTCTCACTAAGTTACGGAGGGCCTCACTAAGCAGCTGAGGCTGGCCGAGAACCCGGATCCTCCAGTCTCAGCCTCCCAAATGCTGGGATTACAAGTGTGCGCCACCATATCCGGCTTCATTACCATCTATTCATGTAATGCAGTTGAATATTGTTGATATTTTAAGGAAGATGGGGCAATTCATAAAGACTTCCTGTCTTCCTCGAAAGCAGGGGCATTGCAGCTGGTGAGGATTAATATAAAAGAGTATTACAAAGGTTTCATCTCCCACTTTAGTTATGGTGCAAGTAACTATATTTTTTCCTTATCCCCAGTTACTGTGTATAAACATCAGCTCTGAACATCCTTTACTTGAATAATTGTGACAGTAACATTATGACCCAGGCAGTCCTGGCGCTCTTTTCTCTTGTGTTATTGAAAATTCTACCCATGGGCATTCTATCTGTGAGCTGCACCTCCGACCTCCTTAAAACAGGGTCTCACTAGGCTGATCAGAGTCTTGCTACATTGCTGGGGTTGTCATCAAACATGCCATCTTCCTGTCTCAGAGTCCCGGTACTGGGATTGCAGGCACGCACCTGTACTCCTGGCACTTTCTCATGTAGAGGATGTTAAGAGCTTGAGAGGCAGAATGGGTTCCATTGACACCTCCATGTGGAATAATGGCCTGACTTGATTCCTTTCTTCATGAGACAGAACCTAACTTGAGTCTATGACAGAATATTGAAAGAGAGTGAGGCTCTGGGGTAAGGGGGTTCATAATGGATATTGGTGAACAATTGCTAGCAAAAATAATGAAATCTAAATAATTTCACCATATTTACCTACAGACACAAACAAATTTTTTTTTTTTTTTTTTTTGCGGTACTGGGGATTGAACTCAGGGGCATTCTACCTCCGAGAAACACCCCCAGCCCTATTTTTTATTCTTTATTTTGAAACAGGGTCTCACTAAGTTTTGGAGTGCCTCACTAGGCAGCTGAGGCTGGTCTCGAACCCGGATCCTCCGGTCTCAGCCTCCCGAATGCTGGGATTACAAGTGTGCACCACCACGCCCGGCTCCTGTCATCTTTATTAACAATAACAATCATAGCCTTTTGAATTTGACCTTGAGGTACAAGGAGAGCACAGTGCCTGTCTCTTACAGTGCACCTTATTCTTAAAATTTTTTGCCTGGTAGTGAGTTCACAAAATAGTGAATGCCTGGGACGTCATGACTGGGGGGATGAAAATTGTGCACAAGACTGAGTCTCACGTTTTTTTTCCCTTCATTTACAGATTCTCCTGTGCGGTGTTAGTGGAAAGACATATGAAGAGAGAAGGAAATTGAATTAGTGGCAATGCATACACTGGTGAGCAGAGAATGTCTTTCTCTTCAATTTGCACCTTATTGACAGTAGAAGCCCAGTTGCAAGTGCGAGCAGGAGGTGTTCCTGTAGGTAGAACTCTGGGGTGCCTATTATGCATCAAGAAACAGTCAATATTTTATCTACTCTCTAAGATGACTTGAATACACTCTAGTACTCATTATGGTTATGTCCTTATTGAAAACACTGAGCCAGGCGTGGTGGCACACGCTTGTAATCCCAGCATTTGGGAGGCTGAGACCGGAGGATCCGGGTTCGCGGCCAGCCTCAGCTACCCAGTGAGACACTCCACAACTTAGTGAGACCCAGTTTCAAAATAAAGAATAAAAAATAGGGCTGGAGGTGTAGCTCGGAGATAAAATGCCCCTGAGTTCAATCCCCAGTACCGCAAAAAAAAAAAAAATGTCCCAGATCTCATCAGTGTCTAATTCATGCTGTTGTGAAGGGCCTCACTAAGTAGCTGAGGCTGGCCGAGAACCTGGATCCTCCTGTCTCAGTCTCCCAAGTACTGGGATTACAAGCCTGTACCACCACACCCTGCTGAATGTATCATTTTGATTCTTAGTACAATGTATAATTACAATTGAAGAACTCTAATTTATTTATTTATTTATTTATTTTGGTACTGAAGATTGAACTCAGGGGCATTCTACCTCTGAGCTATACCCTCAGTCATATATATATATATATATATATTTTTTTTGTGGTACTGGGGATGGAACCCAGGGGCATTCTACCTCCAAGCTACATCCCCAACCCTAATTTTTATTCTTTATTTTCAAACAGGGTCTCACTGAGTTTCGAGGGCCTCACTAAGTTGCTGAGGCTGGTTGCGAACCTGCGATCCTCGTGTCTCAGCTTTCCAGGTACTGGGATTACAAGCATTTGCCACCACACCTGGCTCTTGATTGTTCTTTTCAACACTAATGGAAATTCATTAAACCATTTCATAGAACAGGATACTGAGGTACATCTATGACACAATACAACAAGAGTCATGGCTTAAAAGTATAATATCAGCCGGGCATGGTGGCGCACGCTTGTAATCCCAGCATTTGGGAGGCTGAGACAGGAGGATCTGGGTTCGCAGCCAGCCTCAGCTACCTAGTGAGGCACTCCGCAACTTAGTGAGACCCTGTTTCAAAATAAAGAATAAAAAATAGGGCTGGGGGTATAGCTCGGAGGTGGAATGCCCCTGTGTTCAATCCCCAGTACCGCCAAAAAAGAAAAAAAGTATATCAGTGGTATGGTTTGCCTCAGGATGCATTTATAAAGTTATTTAAGATTAGTTGAAGCCAGGCATGATGGTACATGCCTGTAATCCCAGTACTTAGGAAGCTGAGACAGGAGGATTGAAGGTTTGAGGCCAGCTTCAATAATTTAGCAAGATCTGCTTTCAAAATAAAAAATAAAATAAGGCCTGGTGTGTAGCTCAGAGGTATATTTCACTTGGTCTTAATTACTAGTACTATAAACAAATTGATTAGAGAAGTGAGTTTTAGTTAAAATTTTTCAAGTCCACGTTTTATAATCAAATGTCTGAAATTCATACTTTCCAGTCTTGGAATTTTCTGTTTTCATACAACACAATGTATGCAAAACTTATTTCATATAAATTATATGAATTTAGAGTGTCCATGTCTCTGTGCATGTTTCTGGAAGGTATATGTATGCTTTGCACTGAAAGTGATTGGTGCCAAAAACATTTTGTTCTTCATATACATCCACATTTCCTCTCCCTGAGTACTGTCATCTCAACCCTTGCACTGTGTAAAATGGCCTGAAGTTCAGTCTAAACTGGATGTCCATGATGTTCTAGGAGCCAGTGACCATTGATGATGTAACCATAGAGTTCACCCAGGAAGAGTGGGCCCTGCTGAACGCATCCCAGAGGAAGCTGTACAGAGATGTGATGGAAGAAAACATGAACCATCTAGTGTTCCTTGGTGAGTCCTGAAAAAAAGTCCTTCAGTCAACACATTTTTTTTTTTTTTTCGCGGTACTGGGGATTGAACTCAGGGGCATTCTACCTCCGAGCTATACCCCCAGCCCTATTTTTTATTCTTTATTTTGAAACCAGGTCTCACTAAGTTGCGGAGTGCCTCACTAGGTAGCTGAGGCTGGCCGTGAACCCGGATCCTCCGGTCTCAGCCTCCCGAATGCTGGGATTACAAGCGTGCGTCACCACGCCCGGCTATCAACACATATTTGAATATCCTACCATCACACACTAATCACAACACTGATCATTTTTTGTAATGACATGAAAGAAAGGTATTTCTTTTTTTTTTTCTTTTTTTTTTTGCAGTACTAGGGATTGAACTAAGGGCATTCTACCTCCGAGCTATACCCCCAGCCCTATTTTTTATTCTTTATTTTGAAACAGGGTCTCTCTAAGTTGTGGAGTGCCTCACTAGGTACCTGAGGCTGGCTGCGAACCGGATCCTCCGGTCTCAGCCTCCCAAATGCTGGGATTACAAGCATGCTCTACCACGACCGGCTGAAAGGTATTTCTTTACACTTTATTTACAACTAATTTTTTTTTCACATTGGAATGTGGTGTTAAAGGTTTTATTCTTCTCTACTGAAGGAAAAAGTATGGAAGTACGTATTTTCTTATGAACCTGTTTTCTGGGCTTCCTAGCTCCTCCTTATTCTCCTCATTAACTTCAATTGACTTGATGGAATGCACATTCTTTTTTTTTTTTTTTGTGGTTCTGGGGATGGAACCCAAGGGCATTGTACCTCTGAGCTACACTCCCAGTCCTATTTTTTATTCTTTATTTTGAAACAGGGCCTCTCTAAGTTGCAGAGGGCCTCATTAAGTAGCTGAGGCTGGTGGTGAACCCGGATCCTCTGGTCTCAGCCTCCCCAGTACTGGGATTACAAGCGTGCACCACCACACCCGGCTTGTAGTATACATTTATTAGCACAAAACTCAAATTCTGAGGCTGAGACCGGAGGATCCGGGTTCGCGGCCAGCCTCAGCTACCTAGTGAGGCACTCGCAACTTAGTGAGACCCGGTTTCAAAAAATAAAGAATAAAAATAGGGCTGGGGGTGTAGCTCAGAGGTAGAATGCCCCTGAGTTCAATTCCCAGTACCGCAAAAAAAAAAAAAAAAAAAAAAAAAAAACCCTCAAATTCTGCTCCTCTTTTACACTCAATAGGATATCAATTTTCCAGACCTGATGAGATTTTTCACATGAATTGCTCCAGTTTCAGACATCAAGAGATTATTTGCTCTAGAGAGAAGCCGTATAGAAGACAACTGTGTGGAAAATCTTTTATTCAGGTCTCTCCTGTTACAGAACACAAGGGAACTAATACTGGAGAGAATGTGCATAAATTCCATGAAGTTGGGCAAACCCTCAGTCAGTCATCTGCTCTTCCACAGCACAAGATGACTCAGACAGGAAAGAAGCCACACAAATGTCATGTACATGGGAAAGCCTTTCTTTATACTTCTGTCCCTAGAGTGAATATACAAGCTCACACTGGAGAAAAACCATATGACTGTCATCTGTGTGGGAAAGCCTTCAGGGAATCTATTCATCTTAGTGCACGTGGGAGAATGCACACCAGAGAGAATCCGTATGACTGTCATCATCTGTGTCAGAAAGCCTTCAGTGCATCTCAGCAACTTCGACATGTGAGAACACACACTGGCAAGAAACCGTCTAAATACAATCTGTGTGAGAAAGCCTTCAACAAATCTCATAATCTTAGTAGCAATGGGAGAACTCACACCGGAGAGAAACCATATGAGTGTCATCTGTGTGGGAAAGCCTTTCCCAAACCTAGTAATCTTAGTTCACATGAGAGAACGCACAATGGAGAGAAACCATATAAATGTCTTCTGTGTGGGAAAGCCTTCACCCAGTCTAGTCATCTTAGTGCGCATGAGAGAACACATACTGGAGAGAAGCCATATGAGTGTCATCGGTGTGGGAAAGCCTTCGCCCAATCTAGCACTCTTAATTCACATGCGAGAATACACACTGGAGAGAAGCCGTATGAATGTCCTCTGTGTGGGAAAACCTTTACCCAACCTAGTCATCTTAGTGCGCATAAGAGAATACACACTGGAGAGAAACCGTATGAATGTCGTGTGTGCGGGAAAGCCTTCAGTGCATCTCAACTACTGAGAAGACATGAGAGAATACACACTGGTGAGAAGCCGTATAATTGTCCTCTGTGTGGGAAAGCCTTCAGTGAATCTAGCCATCTTATTGCGCATGGGAGAATACACACGGGAGAGAAACCGTACGAATGCAGTCTGTGTGGGAAAGCCTTCAGTGCATCTTATCCACTTAAAAGGCATGAGAGAACACACACTGGAGAGAAACCATATAAATGTCCTGTGTGTGGGAAAGCCTTCACACAATCCAGTCATCTTAGTACCCATGGAAAACTACACACTGCTGAGAGACCATAGAAATGTCGCGTGTGCAGGAAAGTCTACAGCCGATCTAGTCAACTTAGTGCACACGGGAGAACACACTGATGGGAAGCCATAGGAAGGTCATGTGTGTGGGAAAGCCTTTCGTGATTATTCTGCCCATAGAAAGCATATTCAGACTCACACTGGAGAGGAGCCACATGAGTGCAGTCTGTGCGGAAGAGCCTTCAACTCACCTTATCACCTTAGAAATCGGAGAGAGCACACACTGGAGAGAAACTACAGGGAAAAGCCTTCCACACCTCTGCCCTTTGACACGAAAAGATACACTGGAAAGAAATCCTATAGTGCAATCTGTGTGGGAAAGCTTTCAGATACCTTTCTTCTTTTAGATGACACAAGATGATTCACACTGGAGAGAAGCCATGGAAATGTCATCTCTGAAAGAGGGTGAATTAAGGTGATGGGGGAGGGGAGGGAAATACCCCAATGCACATGATATACTTTCACAAACATTAAAGTCAATCACTAAACTGAACATGAGAAGAAGGGAGGGGGGAGGGAATGGGGCGGGAATTGGGGAAAGATTAAGTGAGAGATGTGTGCATGTATGCCTCTACCGGCTTGTATCTCACAAAGATGTACGATTACAATGCACCAATAAAAAAAAAAATGTCATCTATGAGTTAGGTGTGTCAATGCACGCTTGTATTCCCAGTACTTGGGAGGCTGAGACCAGAAGATCTGGGTTCGAGGGGATCACAGGTTCATGGCCAACCTCAGCTACTTAGGTCCCTCTGCAACTTAGCGAGACCTGTTTTAAAATAAAGACTAAGCCGGGCATGGTGGCGCACGCTTGTAATTCCAGCATTCGGGAGGCTGAGACCAGAGGATCTGGGTTCGAGGCCAGCCTCAGCTACCTAGTGAGGCACTCCGCAACTTAGTGAGACTCAGTCTCAAAATAAAGAATTAAAAATAGGGTTGGGAGTGTAGCTCAGAGGTAGAATGCCCCTGAGTTCAATCCCCGGTACCACAAATAAATAAATAAATAAAATAAAGACTAAAAAATGGGCTAGGGATTTAGCTTGGAGATAGAATGCTCCTGGGTACAATCCCCAGTACCACACACACACACACACGCGTGCGTTTCTACATTTGATATGTTGCTTCAATGTAAAGATGAATGATCAAACTAGGGCTGGCAGTTTTCTTTAAGCTGTGATGAAAAATTGTAAGAAATACAATAAATGGAAAAAAAATCTTACAATTTGTTTCCTTTAATGACAACTTTTGCCGGGCATGGTGGTGCACACTTGTAATCCCAGCATTTGGGAGGCTGAGACCGGAGGATCCGGGTTTGCAGCCAGCCTCAGCTACCTAGTGAGGCCCTCCGCAACTTAGTGAGACCCTTTTTCAAAAAAATAAAGAATAAAAAATAGGGCTGGGGGTGTAGCTCAGAGATAGAATGCCCCTGAGTTCAAAAAAAAAAAAAAAAAAAAAAGACAACTTTTATTTCATCCTCTTCAAGCAAGTGTTACAATATTTAAAGTATATACTGGGATCATAATTAGACACATTTTCTGAGGTTTCTTCTTTGCATTCTGCCAGGTTCATATTTAATTGAAAATGTGACTGATACTTGTTCCACCTTTTTCCCCAGCCAATTCTCTGTTGTATCTAAACAGTTCAGCTGTTGTATGGAAGCAGATATTATGTAGAGACAGTGATGAAGGAGGCAAGCAACCTTCAATTTTTTTTTTCATTCTGTATAACACATTGACACAATATTATTGGCTAAAACAACAAATATCATCAAGTCACAGTAGTTATACTTCAAAAGAGCAGACCTCGGAAGGCTGGGTCCTCTCAAAGACCACCATGCAGGTGTCAGCTGGGGCGGGGATCTCCGCAGAGACTGCTGCTCATCTTCACAGCTCCCAGGCTGCTGGGAGGGTCAGTTCTTCAGGACTGGGAGCCTGTGGGCCTCAGCGCCATACCCTGGCCGCTCCTCCCTCCTGCATGCCCCTTTCTCCTCTAAGTGACATTGTTGGTTTTCTCTTCTTGTCTGTTTTTTCTTCCTTTTTTCCTTCCTTCCTCCCTCCCTCTCTCCCTCCCTTCCTTCCTTTTTTCCTGGCTGAGACTGGAGGATCTGGGTTCTTGGCCAGCCTCAGCTACCTAGTGAGGCACTCTGCAACTTAGTGAGACCCTGTTTCAAAATAAAGAATAAAAAATAGGGCTGGGGGTGTAGCTCGGAGGTAGAATGCCCCTGAGTTCACAGTACCACAAAAAAAAAAATTGCTGGGGTAATGATTATTTAATTTTATGTGCGTGAGCCGGACATGGTGGTGCATGCTTGTAATCCCAGCATTTGGGAGGCTGAGATGGAAGGATCACAGGTTCACAACCAGCCTCAGCTACCTAGTGAGGCATTCCGAAACTTAGTGAGTCCCTGTTTCAAAATAAAGAATAGAAAATAGGGCTGGGGGTGTAGCTCAGAGGTAGAACGCCCCTGGGTTCAATCCCCAGTACTGCAAAAAAAAAAAAAAAAAAAGCGTGTGTGTGTGTGTGTGTGTGTGTGTTTGTGTGTGTTTGTTGTACTGGAGGTGGAACCAGGGACTTTCTACCTCTGGGCTATATCCCCCAGCCCTATTTTATTTTTGTGGTACTGAGGATTAAACCCAGAGGCATTCTACTTTCGAGCTACATCCCTAGCCCAATTTTATTTCTTTTTTTTTTTGGAAAGGAGGTCTCACTAGGTTGATGAGAGTCTCACTACTTGCTGAGATTGTCCTTGAATCTGTGATCCTTCCATCTCAGCCTCCCAAGTACTGGGATTACAAGCAGGAGCCACCATGCCCGGCTACCCTATTTTATTTATTTATTTATTTATTTATTTATTTATTTATTTATTTATTTATTTATTTATTTTGAAGTACTGGGGATTGAACTCAGGGGCATTCTACCTCTGAGCTGTACCCCAGCCCTATTTTTTATTCTTTATTTTGAAACCAAGTCTCACTAAGTTGCGGAGGGCCTCACTAGGTAGCTGAGGCTGGCCGAGAACCCGGATCCTCTGGTCTCAGCCTCCCGAATGCTGGGATTACAAGCGTGCGCCACCACGCCCGGCTTACCCTATTTTATTTTTTATTTAGAAACAGGGTTTTACTAAGTTACTGAGAGCTTCACTAATTTGGTGAGGCTGACTTTGAACCTCCTGTCTCCATCTGCCTGTTTTAGCCTCCCTAGTACTGGGACTTCAGGTGTGCACCACTTGTATGTGTACTGAGAATGTTAAAGTAAGTTTTCCCAAGTTTTAATTATTTTGAAGTGCTGGGCGGGGTGGTGCACGCTTGTAATCCCAGCATTTGGGAGGCTGAGACCAGAGGATCCCGGTTCGAGGCCAGTCTCAGCTACTTAGTGAGGCCCTCTGCAACTTAGCAAGACCCTGTTTCCAAATAAAGAATAAAAAATAGGGCTGGGGGTGTAGCCCGAGTTCAATCTCTAGTACCACAAAAAAAAAAAAAAGAAAAAAAAAAAAGGATTGGGAAGCTGGGTGTGGTGACCTTGTCTTGATTCTTCCTATAAGGGGGGCTGAAGTTGTCTTGACTCCAGCCTGCTCCACTCATCCCTTCCCCATGGCTGCATCCCTAAATAAACTCTCCTCCGTGGACCCCTCAGGCTGTCTCCTTGCCTGTACCACTGCCCTCCCCCAAATCTGACACCTGGTATTTGCAGCAACACTCGGGTGCCCAGATCACCGTGTAATGCCCAGATCTAACGTGCAGGTCCGACACCTCTCTCCTGTAACCATGCTACACCTTGACATTCCACGCAATCTCCCTGCAACCTGAGGGCTTTGATGCAAGTGTGACCCCTGCAGGTTAGAGGCTGAACACTGACTCCTCACTTTGAGTTAAGTCAGTACTGTCCACCAATCTTCTCGGTGCAGTCAGCTCTAGCCTGTTAAGGTCGTTGTCGGTTCGGGCTGATAAGATGCCCTCTTTGCGATAGCGCCATCTGCCACGGAGCTTTGCCACCAGATTACGAGGATTAATGCCAACTCTGCTGATGCTAAAGCAGCTGGTATCTGCCAACTACTCCTCCATATCACTGGGGCTAAGGTCTCCCAAGGGGTTTCCTCCTGAAGCTCTCAGCCAGCCAAGTATGGAGACCCAGAAATACCACACAGAGCCGAGAACACACCATCCAGTGCAGTATGAAGACCCAGAACTGCAACAGAGCGCCCCTTGTGCAGACCCGGAACCATAATATCGCTCCCAAGGATCCACGCCGGAAACACAACATTGTCACCATCCGGAGACGGAAGCACAGCGGTGCACCCCGCATTGAGATCCGGAAACACAGCATTGCACCCCGCATCAAGATCAGAAACACAGCATTGCACCGCCCATCAAGATCCGGAAACACAACCTCGCACCCCGCATCGAGAGCCGGAAACACAGCGTTGCACCCCGCATTGAGATCTGGAAACACAGCATTGCGCCCCGCATTGAGATCTGGAAACACAGCATTGCGCCCCGCATTGAGATCTGGAAACACAGCGTTGCACCCCGCATCCAGATCCAGAGACACAACCTCGCACCCCGCATCCAGATCCGGAAACACAGCGTTGCACCCGGCAACCTCGCACCCCGCATCGAGATCGGGAGACACAGCCTTGCACCCCGCATCCACACCGGGAGACATGATGGTGACCCAAGCTCCGAGAGGAACGGACTGCGTGAGCTCCATTTCAGGTTATACTTTTTTTTTTTTTTTGCAGTACTGGGGATTGAACCCAGAGGCATTCTACCTCTGAGCTCTATACCCCCAGCCCTATTTTTTATTCTTTATTTTGAAACAGGGTCTCACTAAGTTGCAGAGTGCCTCACTAGGTAGCTGAGGCTGGCCGAGAACCGGAATCCTCCTGTCTCAGCCTCCCAAATGCTGGGATTACAAGCGTGCGCCACCACGCCCGGCTTCAGGTTATACTTAATATATGTTTCTTCTCTCTCTTTTTTTCTTTCCTTCTGCCCTAAATATTATTTTAGGTTTGTGTGAAGTTCGCGTAGAGTGTTAAAACGTAAAGAACACAGCCAGGCGTGGCGGCGCATGCTTGTAATCCCAGAATTTGTGGGGCTGAGAGAGGAAGAGCGCCGCACCATGGCGATCATCGCCCGCTTCCTTAGGTCCTCCGCAGCATACTGAGACCCTGCTTCAAACTAAATAATAAAAATAGGGCTGGAGGTGTTGCTCGGAGGTGGAATGCCCCTGAGTTCAATCCGCAGTACCACAAAACAAACAAATAAACAAATAAATAATTAAATTGAACTCGTCTTGTGACAAAGATGCGTTCTATTTACTGCATAAATGTCCTCAAAAAGCCGGGCGTGGTGGCGCACGCTTGTAATCCCAGTACTTGGGAGGCTGAGACCAGAGGATCCGGGTTTGTGGTCACCCTCAGCTACCTAGTGAGGCCCTCTGCAAGTTAGTGAAACCCTGTTTCAAAATAAAGAATAAAAATAGGGCTGGGGGTATAGCTCGGAGGTAGAATGCCCGAGTTCAATCCCCAGTACCGCAAAAAAAAAAAAAAAAAAAAAAAAAAGAGAGAGCCCTGTGTGGTGGCGCACGCTTTGTAATACCAGTACTTGGGAGACTGAGACCAGAGGATAGGGGTTCCCGCTCAGCCTGAGCTACCAAGTGATGCCCTCTGCAACTTAGACATTGTTTCAAAATAAGGAATAAAAAATGGGGCTGGGGGTGCAGCTCGGAGGTAGAATGCCTAAGGGGTCAATCCCCAGCATTACACACACACACACACAAAGTTCTCAAAATGACCAGGAGCGGGCGTGATGGTGCATGCTTTATTTATTTATTTATTTATTTATTTATTTATTTATTTATTTATTTATGGTACTGGGGATGGAACCTGGGGGCATTCTACCTCTGAGCTACAACCCCAGCCCTATTTCTTATTCAGTAGCTGAGGCGGGCTGCGAACCCGGATCCTCTGGTCTCAGCCTCCCAAATGCTGGGATTACAAGCGTGCGCCACCACGCCCGGCTTATTTTATTCTTTTATTTTGAAGTAGGGTCTCACTAAGTTGCAGAGGGTCTCACTGTTTCTAAGGCTGGTCTCGAACCTGTGATCCTCCTGTATCACCCCTCCAAGTCCTGGGATTCCAAGTGTGCACCACCATACCCAGCTCTATTTATTTTGATACAATGGGTTAAACCCAGGGATTTTCTGCTTCCAAGCTACACTCCAGCACTTTTTATTGTTTTATTTGAAACATGGTCTTACTAAGGGGCTGAGGCTCGCCTCAAGCCTGCGATCCTCCTGTCTCAGACTCTCAAGTGCTCTGGGATCCCAGGCATGCAACACCACACCTAGATCAATTTTTTTTTTTTTGGTACTAGGGATTGAACCCAGAGGCATTCTACCTCCAAGCTATACTTGCAACCTGCAGCCTGATTTCTTATATAGAAACAGGGTCTCACTATGTTGCTGAGAGCCTTAAGTTACTGAGGCTGGCTTTGAACCTGTGATCATCCTGTCTTATCCTCCCAAGTACTGGGATTACAAGCATGTGCCACCACGAGCCAGCTAGAATTTTTCATTTGTAGTATTGACATACATGGGTTGGGAACCTCCTTCCCTTACAGTGATGTGAGTCCTTCTAGTCTTTAGACATTGTCACATGAAACCCCAATTTAAGATCACTAGGTTTTATTATATCTACAGTTAATTACCGCTCTCATTTCTTATCTTACCTGTGAGAGTGCCAGATGCCTTTTCCAGTTTGTTTGTTTGTTTTTTATTACTGTTTTATTTTTTGCAGTACTGGGGATTGAACATTGGGGCATTCTACCTGTGAGCTATATCCCCAGCCCTATTTTTATCCTTTATTTTGAAACAGGGTCTCACTAAGTTGCGGAGGCTGGCCATGAACCTGCAATCCTCCTGTCTCAGCCTCCCAAGTACTGGAATTACAAGCATGTGCCACCATGCCCAGCCACTTTTTTTTTTTTTTTTATCTATTTTATTATATCTGGGATACAGTAACCACTAGTAACTACATTTTATAAAAAATAATTTTCAAGATGAGCAAGATACAGTCCCATCCCTTTTTTAAATTTTTGTTTTGAAACATGTTCTCAAGCCGGGCGTGGTGGCGCATGCTTGCAATCCCAGCATTTGGGAGGCTGAGACTGTAGGATTCGGGTTAGCGGCCAGCCTCAGCTACCTAGTGAGGCCCTCTGCAACTTAGTGAGACCCGGTTTCAAAATAAAGAATAAAAAATAGGGCTGGGGGTGTAGCTCGGAGGTGGAATTCCCCTGAGTTCAAACCCCAGTACCGCAAAAAACAAAACAAAACAAACAAAGCAACATGTTCTCACTAGGTTGCTGAGAGTCTAAGTTACTGAGAATCTCACAGAGTTCATAAGGCTGGCCTTAACCTGTTCTCCTCCTGTCTAAGCCCTTTCCAGTATTGGGATTACAGACATGCATTATCACACGAGGCAAGAACTGATCCCGAGCTGGGCGTGGTGGCACAGGCTTGTACTCCCAGTACTTGGGAGGCTGAGACTAGAGGATCCAGGTTCGAGGCCAGCCTCAGCTTCTTAGTGAGGTCCTCCGCAACTTAGTGAGACCTTGTCTCAAAATAAAGACTAAGCCAGGCGTGGTGGCGCACGCTTGTAATCCCAGCATTCGGGAGGCTGAGACCGGAGGATCTGGGTTCGAGGCCAGCCTCAGCTACCTAGTGAGGCACTCCACAACTTAGCGAGACCCGGTTTCAAAATAAAGAATAAAAAATAGGGCTGGGGGTATAGCTCAGAGGTAGAATGCCCCTGAGTTCAATCCCCAGTACCGCAAAAATAAAATAAAATAAAATAAAGACTAAAGCCGGGCGTGGTGGCGCATGCTTGTAATCCCAGCATTTGGGAGGCTGAGACTGGAGGATCCGGGTTCGCGGCCAGCCTCAGCTACCTAGTGAGGCCCTCCGCTACTTAGTGAGACCCGGTTTCAAAATAAAGAATAAAAAATAGGGCTGGGGGTATAGCTCA
>PVLC010035042.1:0-16475 GCA_004027655.1 Graphiurus murinus | reverse complement strand
GAAGATTAAGAAATAAAAATAAAGGGAATTAGAAAATAAATTTTGCCTAGTAGTCTTAAAGGTCTATTGATTAGAATTTATTAGTATATATCCTCTGTTCAATATTTCTAGTAACATCAGTAAGACTCATAATCTATAGATTTCTCATTTTTCATAAAAAGATCACTTTAATCATGGACTGTAGAGTATAAGTTGTTTTAATGTTTCCCTTAACTCTCAACTAGCTATATGTAAGGAAGATAAAATAACATCATCATCATATCATTGTTTCTGGACAATATAAGTTGCAATTTTAATAGTACAGTACTAAATTGAGATAATTCTCTCCTTAAATTGTTAAGCATTGTCCATCTATCCTAGAAAATAAATAAGACAATGAGCTCAAAACAATGCCTAATATAGACTAAAAGTACTATAGTGAAAACAATATTCTATGGGGTGTATGTTTATTCTGATTTAATAGTCTACTGCTATAAAAATGGTAATTTCCTAAACATTTAAAATAATCAGCTAGAGGTGGGCGTGGTGGCGCATGCTTGTAATCCCAGGATTCAGGAGGCTGAGACCGGAGGATTCAGGTTCGCGGCCAGCCTCAGCTACCTAGTGAGGCACTCTGCAACTTAGTGAAACTCGGTTTCAAAATAAAGAATAAAAAATAGGGCTGGGGGTGTAGCTCGGAGGTAGAATGCCCCTGAGTTCAATTCCCAGTACCGCAAAAAAAAAATAATAATAATAATTAGCTCACTTTGATTAGTCCAATACTTTCCTACTTGCCATTTTTCTTGTGTTTAAAACAGTCCAGTTATCATAATATATGCTTTCTTCTAAGAATTGTACATTAATATATAACAATTAGGTAAATTTTAAGATTCAATATTTGAATCAGTAAATATGTGGCTAAAGTTGGCAATTTCAGTAGAATGAGTATCTTTTTGCTTTCTGGAAAACATACTACATTTTTATCAGTAATATAATATTTTAATCTCATAAGTTGTATTATTTATTCTATATTATTAATACTGTAGCTGATAATACTGTATGTAACCTGAAATGTTAACTTGTTTATTTCTTTGAATTAAAAATTACCTAGTTTCTTAAAAATAAAGTTTAAATTGTCATTAACCATAAAGTCTCTATTAGTGATGGGATATTCAGTGATTATTCATTAATGCTGAATTATAGCATTATGAAGAGACAGTAAAACCGCACTGGGTTGAGCTGGACATGGTGGTACATGCCTATTATCCCAATATTTGGGAGGCTGAAACAGGAGGATCACAGGTTCAAGGCCAGCCTCAGCAATTTAGCAAGACCCTCAGTAACTTATTGACACTCTCTTTCAAAATTGAAAACAACTGGGTATGTAGATCAGAGGTAGAATGTACCTGGGTTCAACCCCCAGTACAAGAAAGAAAGAAAGAGAGAGAGAGAGAGAGAGAGAGAGAGAGAGAGAGAGAAAGAAAAGAAAAGAAAACCCTATCCAGGGTTAAAAAAAATCCCTTCTCTTGTCCTTAGAGATACTTTCATTATAGAATACACTTCTTGGAATAGTCCATAGGTAGGACTGTTTTAGATCAATTCTGAAAAAATGGTGACAACTGAGTGTCAGCTTCTTATCTTTTTCTCACTGGAGAAAGTACTTAAAATCTCAATCTCATAATCATCATCTTCATGAGTCATCTTAAAAATCCATAGAACTGATCTTCCAACCTGAGGATATCTGGGAGTTGATAGTCATTTCCTGTTGCCTCCAAACCTTAGGGAACTGCTAACTCTGCTTATTCATTTCCAGGAAAGAGTGAAAAAAATTCTAACTCTGATATGAAGAATAGAGATGTTTGACTAACAAACTGTGGGGTTGTTTTATTATTAACATAGTGAGAATAGTATGAGTAATTTTGATAGCTAAATCTTGTGCCAAATCCTTCCTGCAAATATTTCTAAAAGAAGGGTACACCATATTCATGATGAAGTTTCTGGTCTACAGCCATAATTCCATTTCAACTACAGAAAATTCTATGCCTTATACATGCTGGCCATCCAGCTTATTTCTTTCTCTTTGTCATATTATAAGACACACATCTTAGTGAATTTAAAATGTTTCCCACTTGCCCATGAAAATCACCAGTGTGACAAAATGACAAATTTTTACCAAAGGGAAAAAAAATAAGTAGCATGTCAGTTACTGCCCTTGCTTTCATTTTTAAGAGAATTACATATTTGAGAAGATTCTATAAACATAAGGTTACTGTCATCTACTTCTTAATAGAAAATCCATTTCCTTAGTCAAAAGTATTTTAAGTACCTTAAAATACCTAAATAATAAGTATAGTCTAAAATTAGAGACAGCGTTGTGGAGCAGATGACACAAGTCACTTCTTGGAAAATGGAAAGAATTTTGACAGGTAGAGATAGAGAGGAAAGACATTCTGGGCTAAGAGACTGACATGGAGAAATAAAGGGTGTGCTCAAAAAATGACAAGTTTACTGGCTTGGATGGAATGTAGGGCACTTGGGGTGGAAGAAGGAAAGAAAACTATATATTATTTTAAAATTACACTAAGATCTGACTCTAGAGAGTTTTCAATCATGGAGTAAGACTTTTGGAGTTTTCATACAATAGATAGTAAGGAGACAATATTTCTGATATTTAAATATATTTCAAGTAAGTTCCTATAAGGGATTGAGGAAATGTTTACAGTCTCAATAGTGTACATTTATCAGAGCAAGTGACTTTTCTTAAGAAGAACACAAATTAAGCACCCTCATTTTTTCAAGAATTCTGAACAAATTTTATGAAAAAAAAATTAATATATAGGCATCCACAACTATTTGGAATGTATGTTTCCTACAGATAGGTTTTGCTCAGATATTTCAAGATGAAATGTGTAATTACCATATGTGATATAATGTCAATCATATAAAAATTAAGATTACTAATAAGAGTTTTAATTGAACTGCAAGCCTCCTCATCTTTACTAAGAAAACAGGAAAACAATAGGATATACACTTTACTTAAATTTGTTAGAACCTTACTTAAAACTCAGTAGATGCTTGTATTCTTGAAACACTTTCTAAAAGTACTTTTATTGGTACATTATAGTCTCACATCGTAATGCAGCTCATAGTGATGGTGTCATACATGCACGCAGCACTTGGCTGACTTTCCCCTGGCTCCCTTCCCACTCCCCTCTTCTCCATACAGGAATTGAAAGTGGCATTGCTATTCTCACATCTGAACATAACATCAGTGAAGCAATTATTTCATTGACTCTACCTACTACACACACACACACACACACACACACACACATGCTTCCCCTATACCACCTCCCCTCATTACACTGGGGTTTCTCCTCCATTATATGAAATCCTTCTGGTATCTCAATTACTCTGTAGCTTCTGCATATGAGAGAAAACATATGTCCCTTCATTTTCTGTGATTGGCTAATCTCACTTAACATAATGTTCTCCAGTTCCACTAATTTTCCTACAAATGACATAATTTTGTTCTTCCTTATTGCTGAGTAAAATTCCATTGTGTGTATAGCCCATAATTTTGTATTCATTCATCTATTGGTGGACCCCTAGGCTGGTTCATAATTTGGCAATTGTGGACTGTGCTGTTAAAAACATGGATAGGCATATAATATGCTGACTTCAGTCACTTCAGAAAGATACCCAGGAGTAGTATAACTGGATCATACAGTGGATCCATCCCCAGTTTTCTGAGGACTCTCCACACTGATCTCAATAGCAGCTGAACTAATTTTCAATCCCACCAAGAGTATAGAAGAATTCCTATTTCCATACATCCTGTCCAGCATTTATTGTCATTTGACTTCTTGATGATTGCCATTCTCATGGTATTAGATGGAATCTCAGTGTAGTTTTAATTTTCATCTTCCTGATTGTTAATGATGTTGAACATTTCTTCATGTATTTATTGGCTATTTGTATGTCCTCTTTTGTGAAGTGTCTACTTAGTTCAATTGAACATTTCTTGATTGGGTTATTTTTTGAATTAAGTCTTTTAAGTACTTAAGAGTATTCTACATATTAGTCCTCTATCAGAGGAATAGCTGGCAAAGATATCCCATCTGTAGGCTCTCTCTTTAGACTCTCGATGGTTTCCTTTGATGAGCAGAAACTTTTTAGCTTAATTTCATCCCATTTATTAATTTTTGTTTTAATTTCCTGAGCTTCAGGGATCTTATTGAGGAAGTTTCTATCTATGCCTATATGCTGGATCTATTCCATCCACTAGTAATTTCAAAGTCTCGTCTAATTTCCAGATCTTTGATTCATCTCAAGTTGACTTTGTGCAGGGTGAGAGTAAGGATTTAATTCCATTTTTCTATAAATGGATAACCAGTTTTCCCAACACCATTTGTTGAAAAAACTGTCTTTTCTCCAATGTATGTGTTTGGCACCTTTGTTGAAAATAAGTTGGCTATAAGTGTGTGGATTTATTTCTGTATCTTCTATTCTGATCCATTGCTCTATGTGTTTCTTTTTGTGCCAATATCATGCTATTTTTATTACTATAGCTCTGTAGTATAATTCCAAGTCAGGAATTGTAATGCCTCCTCTGTGGTTCTTATTGCTGAGAATTGCTTTTGCTATTCTTGGTCTTTGGTTCTCCATATGAAATTTAGGACTGATTTTTTTATGTCTGTGAAGAATGACATTGGTATTTTGACAGGGATTGCATTGACTTTGTAGATAACTTTTGATTGAATGGCCATTTTAATAATATTTATCCTGCCTATCCAAGAGCATGGGAGAGCTTTCTATCTTCTAAGATCTTCTTCAATTTCTTTCATTAGTGTTTTATCATTTTAATTGTAGAGTTCTTTTACTTCCTTAGTTAGATTTATTGCTAGGTATTTTATTGTTTTAGAGGTTATTGTGAATGGAATTGCTTTCTGGGTTTCTTTTTCAGTGAATGCATTGTGGGCATGTAGAAAAGGTACTGAATTTTTTAGAGTGCTTTTGTATCCTGCTACTTTGCTGAATTCATTAATCAACTCTACAAGTCTTTGAGTTCTTCAGATTTTCTAAATATAGGATCATATCATCTGCAAACATAATTTCAGTTCTTTCCTATTTGAATTCCTTTGATATCCTTCTCTTGCCTTATTACTTTGGCAAGAGTCTGAAGCACTACATTAAAAAGGAATAGTAATAGTGGGCATCCTTGTCTTGTTCTTGATTGTAAGGGGAATTCCTGCAGTTTTTCCCCATGCAATATGATGTTAGTTTGGGGTTTATTGTATATTGCCTTAATGATGTTAAGTTCCTTCTATTCCAATTTTCTGCAGTGATTTTAACCTGAATGGGTATTGGATTTTGTCCAATGCTTTTTCAGCATCTATTGAGATGATCATGTGATTTTTTTTTTTTTTTTGTCCTTTGTTCTATTCATGTGGTGAATGACATGTATTGATTTGTGTATGTTGAACCAGTCTTGTATCCTGGGAATAAAACCAACTTGGTCATGGTGTATACTTTTCTTGATATTGATTCTAATGTGTATTGATTGTATTTTGCTTAACATTTTTGCATCTATGTTCATCAAGGATATTGGTCTATAATTTTCTTTTCTTGAGGGACCTTTATTTGGTTTTGGTATTGAGGTGATACTGGTCTCATAGAAGGAGTTTAGGATTCCATCTCTTTTCATTTCACAGAATAACTTGTGAAGTATTGGATTTAGCTCTGTAAAGGTTTTATAGAATTCAGCAGGGAATCTATCTAGACCTGTGCCTTTCTTTGATGGGAGGTTTTTATTGCTGTTTCTATCTCTTTGCTTGCTATTTGTGAGTTTAGATTATCTATATCCTCTTGGTTCAATTTTGGTAGGTTATATGTGTCTCAAAATCTGTCAATTTCTTCTATGTTTTCCAGTTTATTTCTGATGATCCTCTGGATTTCCCTACCATCTGTGATTATGTCTCCTTTTACATTTCTGATTAAGATTTTCTTAATCTTTTCAAAGAACCAGTTTTTTTTTTTAATCATTTGTATATTACTGTTGTTGTTGCTGTTCTCCAGTCAGCTGATTTCTGCCCTAACTTAATCTCCTGCCTTCTACTGGCTTTGGGATTAGTCTGTTCCTATTTTGGGGGGGCCTTGAAGTGTGTTATTTGGTTGTTCATTTGGTGACTTTCTGGCTTTCTTATGTGGGCACTCAGTGCTATAAATCTTCTTCTGAAAACCACCTTCAAAGCGTCCCATAGGTATTGGTATATTGTATCTCTATTTTTGTTACATTTTAGAAAATTTTTAAAAATTTATCCCCCTATTTCTTCTGTGATCCCTTACTCAAAAATGGATCATTCAGACTCCATGTATTTATGTACTTTCTTTTGGTCTTAATGTGTTCTATTTTGGAGAAGGTTCCATGAGCAGCTGAAAATAATGTGTAGTCAGCTGTTGTTGGTTGGAATATTATGCATATGTCTATTAGGTCCATTTATTTTATAGTGGTTTTTAACTCTGAAGAGTCTTTACTCATCTTTTGCCTGGAAGATCGATCTAGTGGTGTGAGCAGCATTATTTTATTTGGGGCTATTCGAAACCTAATGTCCCAAAGAGTTTGTTTTATGAAAATGGGTGCATTCATATTTGGGGTATAAATGTTTACTATCATTACACCTTCTTGTCAAATTGTTCCTTTTATTAGTAAAAAGTGACCCACTTTGATTCTTCTGATAAGTGTTAGCTTAAAGTTTTTTTCTTGAAATACTTTTGGTGTTCTTCATGCTAGTTTTTTTTTTTTTAAAGGACATAGAGAAGAAGAGAAGCATTTATAAATGTATAATAATTAAAAGAATTAATATGTAGTATTTGTACTTTGAAAAGCACATTGGAAAAGTTAACAAAAGCCAGAAATACTATAATGACATTGAAGCCATTGTAAACACTTGGTGCATTCCTCCTAGCACATTTTTTCAGTGTATGAATATATGTAATATTGTATAAAATTGGAATAGCACATCTTAATCTGATTTTAACTTAATAACATATCAAATATTTTATCAGAAATTTATCACTAAATATTTGCAAAGCTAAATGAATATTTGAAGTAATTTCACTTTTTTAATGTATTATAACCATTTCTTATTTTAAGAATAAGAGTAAGAAATGGTGATTTCAATATTTTCCACAATAAAGCTTTATAAACATCTATTTCATATAATGCATTCATAAATTGTTCTAAATATCATCAAATGGTATAAACATGTTACAAAATAGTATATGTATATATTAGTACATGATATATATAATGTGTCTACTGCTTTTTTGATATCAGCTTATATTGTGACAATTTTCTTATTGTCATACATATCACTCAAATTATTGTTGTTTAAATAGTAACTATTTATGACCAAGCAATATATCAATGTGAAAAATGGAAAAGATTATCTTAAATTTATAATTACTTACAATTACTTTAATTTGATATAACCATTTATAACATTCTTGTGTATGTTCTTTTAGCCTTTTTTCTTTCCATTTATGCAGATTTCATAATAAAAATAAAAATGCTAATAAAGTGTATTACAAAACTTTGTCCTATAGCTAAGTGATCTTAACCTGTTACATTTAAATAGCACCCATGTACTGAAGTCGCCTAAAACTATACTTTCTGAATCATGGATATGTGATTATAATGTTGTACAGAGCAGAGTTTTATTAAATACTAACATAATTGGTCTCCTGAATTACTGTGCAAATACACACTCTTAAACATGCATACATCTCTCCTTCTTTCTACCTCCTCATCAACATTTGATATTAAACATCTACTGCATTCCAATTCATCCTGCCCATTTGTAGAAGATAGATGACTCTTGGGGAATGTTGGTGCATTCTTATAAATGCAATCAGATAGTGATGGCTTGAATGGCAGTTACCGTTCCAGATGTGCTGTCATTGCTCAAACAAGTCAATACATCCCCTGCTACCTACTATGCAACTACTGAGCTGGAAAATGCCATTCTTTCTCTATACTTATTCTGATTGCTTATAAAAGGCACCAGAAGGAGGTTTATTTCAGTTGTCAAAGCCAGCAACACACTTCCACTGTCTTACCTCAGAGATACAGAGATACATTAACTCTCCAGATATGTCCTAACTTGGTCCACTGGCAAGGGATTTGATAACCTTTTCCTCCCTTTACTTTCTCTATCATATTAGTATATTACATTAATGATACTATGATGAGTGCATCTCATATAGTGAACAGGAAGCTGTCCCTATTTTATGTACAATGGCAAGACACTTGCAGGTTGGAGAGTAAAAACAAAACCTACAAAAAAGAGAACCTCATCACAGTGACAGTGAAATTAATGACAAATATAATATAAAATTATAAAACTATATGAAGAAGAACAAATGGCTTATAAACAAAATCTAAATTCTAAATTGACATCAGATTGTTCCACAGTACCACTTGATGCAAAATGTCAGTGGAAGAGTGTTTCTGTAATATACATTGAAGGAAAAGAACTCTATATTCTCAGGCATACAAGGTTGCTGATACAGCCATCTGTAAAGTCACATTGAAAACACTGAAGGAGCAATAAAATAATAAAAGCAATAGAGTTAAAGGTACCAAGTGCCTTAGCACCTAAGATATATACTCAGTGCTTATTACTATTTGTTGAAATTATTATTTAAATCTTATATGAATATACTAAATCCCTATTTGAATATAATCTATCTATTCTGTGATTATTATATCACTATTTAATTACTATAATATTACATCATGTTTCAGATCATGAAGAGTTATACTCTTAATTTTTTATTTTTCTTTAAAATTTTATTGATTAATTCTGCTTGAAATAAAGATGGAAAACTGATATTAGGTTAGTTTCTTACACACACACAACCTATGTAATCATGAACTTAATAGAATATATAATGCAACAGTTTCCAGGCCTTACACAACAGTCAGCACAGAACTTGAGAGAATGGAAATAGAGACAGAGAGGTCAACACTGTAGTCACTCAGGCTCTTTTCCTAGAGACACTTGCCTACTGAAATTTAGGAATATGGAATAAAAGAAAGAAGCAGCCTTCATGAGCTAAGACAGATGTTAGGGTTTGGAGCTCTTAAATGAGATTGAATTTTCAGGACACAGTATCAGAAAGGAAGAAGATACACAGATATGAGTCCCAAAAGTCATGGAGATTACTCTTGAGTTTTTGACCAATACTTAGGTTATATATATGCAAAGAAACTGCTCAAAAGGCTAATAGAAATAAATCACTACAAGATCAAAACATGAAAAGAAAAGATATAGAAGTTTTGCAGAGCTGGGATACAGTAGAACTCTGGTGGGTTCCAAGTGAAGAGATCTCATTGATCTTCTCCAGCATTCAATAAAGAACCCAGAAATGTGAAGATATACGAATGAGGACAAGGCACTAGAAACAGAACCAAACTCTAAGAGTAAAGACAAGACAGAAGTAAGCCAGCTTAAATAAAGCATAAAGCTAAGACTGATAGACCCAAGAATATCAAGTAAATTAAATGCCTACCAGAACAAAACTCAATACCCCTAAAAAGAAAGCAACATAATCAAGATTCCTACAATGTGTTATCCACAGCATCTAGCATAAAACTGAAACTTATCATAGATGCAAAAATGCAGAGAGATAGAAAACATAATTAGAAAAAAAGTAATTCACAGAAAACTTGAGTTTATCTAGATGCTGAAATAATCAAATAATGGCATCTTTAAAGTCTATAAATATAACTAAGAATATAATGGGATAGATGGACAAAATAAGGGAACATGTCAGGGCTTTTAGGAGATAAACTGAAAATATTTAAAACTAATCATATGAAACTTTAAGACATGAATGTGCAATATCTGAAATGAAAAATTCACTGAGTTATCTTAGCAGGAGTTTACCCACAGAAGAAGTAAAAGTCATTGAAAGTTAATACAAATAAATATAAAATATCAAAGCTAAAGAACAGAGAGAAAGAAAACTGATTCACATAAAAGAAGCCTTAGTGACAACTGAGGAGGTGGCATCAATCAGTCTAAAAATGTGACTCAAGTCACAGATATATACACTGGGGACCACACTTGGGGGCATTCTACATCTGAGCTATATCTCCAGCCCCTTTTATTTATTTGCTTATTTATTTTTTTGAAATAGGATCTTGCTAAATTGCTGAGGCTGGCCTCAAACCTGCCATTCTCCTGTCTGTCAGCCTTTCAAGTACTAGGATTACAGGAATGTGCCACCATGCCTGATTGAGAAAAAATTATTCTTAAAATGTTGACTAAAAGTTTCTAAAATTTGGTAAAAATATATCTAAGAAGCTCAGGAAACTGCAAGGAAGATAAAACCATACTAGACATATCATAGTCAAATTGCTGAAGATCAAACAAAAATAATTAAAAACAACCAGAGGTAAAAAGATACATTACATACAAAAGAATTAAAACAAGACTTGAAAGAAAATACTGAAAATTATATTAGATATATTATCTTATAGGAAAATAAGTATGGAATCAAATAATATCAAAGCAAATCATATCAAAAAATTGAAAAATGAAGGCAGAGTACTATATAGTTAGGGATTTATGGCTATAGATGCTTAAATTAGAAAATAAAATACAGGCCTAATTATATGAAAAGACTTACAAGAAGAACAAATTAAGTCAAAAATAGCAGAAAATAATAAAGATAAAAGCATAAATCAATGAAATACAAAATAAGTAGAAAAATTAATGAAGCCATTTTTAGTTCTTTGAAAATATTAACACAATAGATAAACTAGCAAGGGTGATCAAAATGATAAAAAGGCAACGTAAGTTATCAAAACAAGAATTGAAAGAAAGACAAGTGCTATAAAAACTATAGATACTAGAAGAGTAACTTGAGAATATTATAAAAGACTTTAATAATAAACTTGAGTAGTTAGATGAAATACATACATTTCTTTTTTTTTTCTTTTGGGTTTTTTTTTCATTGTATTTTTTATTTAATTTTTGAAATACACAAATTTCTTGAAAAATGCAAATGACAAAAGTAATACAGGAAAAAATTTAAAAATCTGACTATCCCTTTACCTATTACAAAAATTGGATTTGAAATAAAAAAATCTTCCCATGAAAAAAAATCTAGATTAACTTGGTTTCCCAAATGAATTTCATCAAAAATTTAAGAAAGATACAATGCCAATTGTATCTAAATGCATTTAAAAAATTGTGGCAATAGGAACAATTCCTACCTTCCCTTATGAGCTGAACATAACTCTGATACCATAACTTGAGAAGGGCATTGTGAGAGAAAAATATATACTAGTATTACCCTAATCTGTCAAGAATTGTACTATGTTTAAGAATTTATATCTTCAACCTAACGAGTTAGTTTACATAGTTCATTGGATTTTGACATAAAGCAGGAGACTCTTCCATAATCAGAATATTTTGTAAGTTTTCGATGTCTCTCATTCCTTAAGAATGATGCGAATGGGCTCATGTTGAAGATTGCAGGGACAGTGAACTTTATTACAGGAAAGAAACCCCTGACTGAGGAAACCCAAGCCTTTTATAATGTGTAGTATGCTTTGTCCCAAAGGGAGACACTGTCTGTTTTCCAAGATTACTATGCAAATATACTAAAAAACCAGAAACACTTCAATTAACTGTCAAAAGAAGAATTAGTATACAATAGGAAAAGAGATAAAATGGAATAGTATATTAATACAAGGTAATATTCAGCGATGAAAAAGAATAAACTACAGATACATATACGAACATAGATAAATGTTTAAAAACAATTTTGTTGTTCTTTATGGCTGAGTAAAATTCCATCCTGTGAATTATACCACATTTCCATTACCCATTCATCTGCTGATCGATACTTAGGTTGGTTCCATAATTTGGCTATTGTGAATTGTGTTGCTATAAACATGGATATGCATGCATCACCATAGTATTCTGATGTTAATTCTTTTGGAAAGACAGTGAGGACTGGTAAAACTGGGTAGTATGGTGGTTCCATTCCTTGTCTTTTAAAGAACCTCCATACTGCTCTCCATAGAAGCTGTACTAATTTGCAATTCCACCAGTGTATAATAGTTCCTATTTCCCCATATCCTCACCAGCATTTGTTACTATTTGTATTCTTGGTAATTGCCATTCTAACTGTAGTTAGATGGAATCTCAGTGGGCTTTATTTACTTGCATTTCTCTGATTGGTAATGGTATTAAGTATGTTTTCATATATTTATTGGCCTTTGTTTTTCTTCTTTTGAGAATTTTCTATTCAGTTCATATGTCATTTGCAGGAAAATGACATGGAACTAGAGAAAGTTATGCTAAATAACAGAAAGTCAATAATCAAATATTTTCTTTTTAATTTGTTGAAGCTAGAGAAAATAGGAGATAAAAAGGACTTTGGATCATTGAGAAGAGTGACCAGTAGCATAGTGAAAGGGGAGGGAAGTGAGGAAGAGAAAGGGAAGATCTGATGAAAGAAAAAGTTCAAATTATGCTGTGCCCATGCATGAAGGTATTACTACCAATCTCACTGGTATGTATGGAGAGGGGTGGGTAGTGGAGTGGGATCTGAAAAAAATTACTCCAAGACTTGCATGCATGCCTGTTTGTATGAATTTGAACATAATATGTATAATTACAATGCATCAATAAAAGTTTAGAAAGTAAACAAATATATTCCACATAAAAGAAGACCATTACAAAATGATTACATAAAGTTCAAACACTGCCATAAGTAACCAATAGTGGAAAAAGTCAGCACAGTGTTTACTTATTGTAGACCTTGGAAGGTTGGGGTAGAAATACTGACTAGAAGGAGGATTAAAATAACTTTCTGGTTGTGAAGGAATTTTTTTTCTTAAAAATTTTGGTTATTATGTGAAATATCATTTATCATAACTTGGGATCTATGCATTTCACTGAATATAATGCCACTTTAATTTAGAGAATAAAAAACTTCAATTATTCTTTTACTTGACATTCAGATTAATCGCACCAAATAACAAAAAATAAAGGAAAGAATCCCATTGGGTGTGCTTTAGGTTGCTTTATTTTCATATGTTAAATTAAGGAGAATTATCATGTTTATAATTGCATAACCCCAGGGTTCTCCATTCTTATTGCAAAGTGTTTTTCTGTTCTTTTTTACATATTTTTTTATTTAATGGGGTTTATTTTTTTTTCTACTTTGTTACTGTCAGTATGATGGAAAGCAACGTATTTATACACATTTATTTTGAAGTCAGACACTGCTGAATTATCAAAATTGCTATTACTTTTTGTTTTCATGATGTAGGCAAATATCAACTATAAAAATCATCTATAATACCATAAATATCAACATCTGTAATACTATAATATCAACATCTAAAATACTTTATGAAAATAATGCATATATTATATTGATTGATTGTCTAATTTAGGTATCAAGAAATGAAGAACAATTTCAAATTCTAATGGAGTGAGAGGTCCATCTCATTAGTTACTGCCTCCTTGCCTCTACTCAGGTACTCTGCTCCCACATGTGGTTGACAAGTCAATAAAGTACTTGTGATGAGGTAGCTTAGGAAGTAAAATGTTAGGTAAAAGGAGGTATCGGAAAAATTCATAAAAAATCTGGAGAGTGTTAATCCAAAACTCCACCCCTCGGGAATTTTTCCTTTGGTTCGGTCCAAGAGAGACGTACAGCCCAGCCCACCTGAGACGTACCGTCAAATCCCGGAAGAGCCCAGCCCACCTAAAGCAGCACACACCTGGAAAGAGGAGGAGCCAGCTCTCACCTGGAGCTCAACCTATCGAATACTTAAAACCTGAGAGAGAGGGGCTGGAAATGAGGACCCCACCCTCTCATATACCCCCTGGATTTTCCACGTGTTCCCTCTCTCGGCGCTTGCTCGTGATCGGGGAAACATGCCCTAGGACTTGGTCATGGGGGGACCCCTGTCTCCCTTTTCCTTTTTTCCTCTGCATCCAAGTTTTTCCTTCCCAGTTTTTTTTTCTTAAATTAAACCTGCCAGATGTTGTAAATGACATGTGTTAAAATTCTTTTTTTCACAATATCAAGAACCTGGATTTTATATTACCTTATTTTGGGGGGTACATTCGGCACCCCATCACATTTGGCGAGCCATAGCCCAGGAGTTTGAACAGCATTTTGGCAGAAAAAGTAAGTTTATTTACCGAAGATGATTAGAATTCTTGTAACTTTGTTAATTGTACTGGGAACAGAAGTCAGCGCTGGCGGCGCGGATCCGTTGCCGCGTGAGCCGACACGCCATGCTACGCCTCAGACCACCGCCAGACTTACCGGGGAGCCTACGGTCCCGGCGGGGGCACCGACAATGCATGGGATACAGCCGTGGGCCGGGCTGATCCGCCGCCGGGCTCCTAGCCCGTGGCTTATGGAGGCACCACGGTACTCCAGGAGGGACACGGGACGCGCCGCACCGCCGTCCCGGTCCTCCGGGCCACAGATAGACTGCCCAGGCCGGTACCCACGGCTTGGAACGCAGCCGTACACTGCCCCGGTCTCAGCAGGATCGGTCCGGTAAGAATTTTTAAGCTCGCGGAGCCGCCGAAACAGCATGCTCCCTCCCTCCTCCCAGTTTTTTCCCCGGTTTTAACCGTTTTACCCAATTCCGCCCTGTCCTGATTTTTGTTTCCGGGTTTCTTTTAAATATGGTATGGGAAAGGGCATTTTTGGTTTTTTTTGGTTTTTTTTCCTTTTTCAGTCTTTTCTGTGGCGATGTTCGTCCCAAAGCCGGGCGGGCTTGCAGTTTGGTTTACAGTAAGCAGCCGCTGGAGCACAATGGTGTGGGCTTTTAGATCGGTTTTGTGGGTTTGATTTGTTTATAACCAGTTTTCGATTTTTCTTTTCCTCTCCTACGTTTGCAATTGGTAGTTTCTAAATTGTTGTCTTTAGATAAGATGGGTGACCACGTGATGCCGGAGGTGGGAGCCATTTTTAAAGGGCTTATATTACTCAGTCTTACTGACCACGTGGCTTATGGGGATTACATCAGCTCAGTCTTTCGCAAGATGGCGGCGCCGCAGCGCCATCACGTCACATAAATGCGACACGCAGCAACGTCATCATGTGGCAACTGAGCCAAAGATGGCGGCGCCCAGGGCACAAGGCGCCCAGGCCGAACGTAGACACATGTGGCCACTAGATGGCGATCGTGTATTTTTTCTTTTCTCGGATTTTCAAGAAAAATCTACGCAAATGGGATTTATGTCCTTTCAATAGGTACAATTAGAAGGGAGAGAAATTTTTTTCCTTTTCTACCTCAAAAAGCCCCTGCGCTTGCACTATTTCATAGTAAAGGCCTGCAGTAAATACACACTGGTTATTGTAAATGTAATGTTGTAATCCCGTGTTAACATCTGATTCGTTTTATCTAGAAAATGGCCTCGAGTCTTCGGAAAGGACCTTTGCAACCTTTGCAAGTTATTAAAAGGGATTTTTATTTTAATTAAGTGTTAAAAAGGGAGAGAAAATTTTGGTTTTTTGGGTTTTTTGTTTTTGTTTTGTTTTGGTTCCGTAATTGCCTTTTTAGAAAGACCCTGAGTAGACTTAGGGATCTAGCTAAAGCAATAAGTCTAGTCTGATAGATGTTAAATGTATTCCGGAAATATAAGACTTCGTTCTGAATCCGATTTTTAGTTCCGACATCCTCCTGTAAGGAGCATACTCAGGACGCTGCGTATGATTCTTTACAGAAGAACCCCGCCTACCCCTTTGTTATGCGGACGCGTATAATAAAGAACAGGTAGATGACAGAAAAAAGGAACTCCCGACACTGCGCAGCAATAATAAAGAAATGATAATCCGATTTTGAAATAATTCTCTTCCGTCTTGATCTTGTTTGTTTATTAAAACCTTAGTTTTTGTTTTCTCTCTCTCCAAAATTTACTAAAGGAATCCCTCGAGGTACATAAGATCATGGGTAATTTAACATCCTTAAAATATATTTTAATTTGGGGAACTATACATCTGGTTCTAATTAGTTATCCATGGAGATTCAATGCCTGGCAAATTAAAACTATAAGACATGTCATTTGTATTCATACTAACATATCCACGTGGTACCAAAAAAAATAAATTATAAAGAGCGCTCATTAAATTAAAAATGGATCCAAATATTTTAGTTCACGTGACTTAAGTCTTTAACAAATAAATTTTTTAAGTTTATTAAAAGCAAGAGATGTCATTAAAGTTAACAGATTTTTTCCAAGTTAAGCAATTAAGGTTAAATACCTGTTCCTATATGATGTTTACAACTACAATGCTTGTTTTAATTTTTAGGATCTTTTATTTGTTAAAATAGTGACAGGTGTTGACGGGCTATTTAAATGGGTAAACTAGGTAAATATAAGTAAGTTTTCTTATAAATGACTTATCTTTATAAGTAAGTTAAAGGCTAACATCAATTG